>VUQR01037046.1:0-15113 GCA_015108515.1 Hemichromis elongatus
GGCGGAGGTGCGCCGCCAGCAGGAAGAGCTGCGGGTCGAGACCGAGCGACACCTGGGGAGAATGGCGGAACTGGCGACAATGCTCCAGGCCTGGACGACCCCACCACCATCAGCCGCAATGGGGTATTCTGACAGCGGGAGAGTGACGGAGCTGTGGGAGGCACCTCGGCAGCCGGAGATGGGGGACGAGTTGCGCGGGAGTCTGTGCCTGCCAGAGGAGGGGGAGCAGCCGAGGGAAGGGCCGCTCCTGCCGGGAGGAGTGGAGGAGCCGCTCCAGCCGGAGGCGGTGGACGAGGCGCGGGGGTCCACATCGACCGGAGGAAGTGGAGCCACTCCGGGAAGGGCTGCCCCAGCCGGGAGAGGCAGCGTCGGAGGTGCAGCGCGGGGAGCTGATCCAGCTAGGAGGAGTGGAGGAGCCGCTCCAGCCGGTGGCGGTGGACGAGGTGCGTGGGGGTCCACATCGACCAGAGGAAGTGGAGCCACTCCGGGAAGGGCTGCCCCAGCCGGGAGAGGCCGAGGCGGGGCACGGGGAGCT
Organism: Hemichromis elongatus; assembly: GCA_015108515.1. Lineage (NCBI taxonomy): Eukaryota > Metazoa > Chordata > Actinopteri > Cichliformes > Cichlidae > Hemichromis > Hemichromis elongatus. The sequence continues at coordinate 536 of VUQR01037046.1, forward strand.
ACTCCAGCTCCGGAGGTCGCGTCGGATATGCGGGCGACCCCTGGACCCACCTCATCACCAGTGCCGCTGGATCCGGGGGCGGCCTCCTGAACTCTCGCCTCCCTGTCGCTGGATCAGGGGCTGGGGATGTCGACGGTCGGGGCCGATTCTCTTTCCCTCGCGGGGGGGAGGGGAGTAGTTTCGGCCAGATGGCTCCCTGGCCTCAGTCGGGCGATGGGGGTATGTGGCGGACGGGGCCTGCGGTGGCGTGCGGGGAAGGCGGACGCACCTGCACGCCATCCGCAATCAGGCCCACCGCCTTTATTATTTGCACCGGGTTGTGATTATTGGGCTGCGGGAGTGTTGTCGAGCTGGCAGCGGGAGAGCTGCAGCTCCGAATGTGTGTCCAGCTGTAAATAAAGATGTTTAAAAGTGGAAACGTGTCGTGGGGTCTGCCGTGGTCGTTTACATCCCTTTATTTTTCTTGAAACATCCCAAGCTGTTCTTGGAGAGGAATTCAGAAAGATTTTTTTAGGTTATTATTTTTATGGCTTTATTTGGTAGTTTTTTTGTGTTGATGAAACTCCTTTTTCTGTGAGTGTAAAGAAGTTTAACTACAACTTAATCCCTAAAATATCTTAATTTAAGAAAGAGAAGTCTAATTTCAACAGTACATATTGCAGGAAAAGTTCTAGTAGCTTATTGCTCAGACTATCCTGTCCTTTAATTCACAAAAAATGTGCTTTTATTATTTATTTATTTAATTATTGGTGGTTTTTTCAGACTCTTTTGGAAATCTTTAAAATCTCAACCTTAGAGATATTATAGTACATTATATGTATTTAAAGTTAGAAGGGTTCACAAACTTTGTATGATTGAGGATAACATGTCTCTTCAAGATTGTCAGTATAAAAATATGCAGTCATGCTAAATTAAACAGCAACATCATATCCATTTCCTCTGGTTAATTCCTAGAAAAACAATCCGGTTCCAGTCCAGTAGCAGTCTAATATTACTAAGTCAAAAATGCTGTGACTTGAAAAGGGTTTGGCTCCCATTAGCACTGGGACGTGACCTCGAGGAGGGAGTTTGTTCTTCACTCACCTCATCATATGACCAGCATCAAACTATTCTCTAACTCAGCCTGGGGATAAAGGCGTCCCTGTTAAAGAGGTATACCGGTGAGAAAAATGAACTTCTGTCCTTTCCCATCCATGTTTAGCTCTGATGCAAGTGGCAATTCAACTATAGCTTCTTACCCTCCACTGTACCCCAGTTTGAAAAGCTCACTTCCCAAAACACCAAACCCTTTGTCACTCTCCTTGCCTCTAAATTCAGGCCAACACGTCACATAGACATGCCTTGCCTAGATATCATGTGCCACTATTTTTCACATGCCAGCAATAACCGCTGAGAGACCATAATGAGGAAGATGGTCATACCATCTGTGTTCTCAGAATCAGCCTCTATTGTTCCACCTATCCCCTCAGGGCACACATATTTGTATGGAGAATGTTGCGTTCAATGACTGCTTTTTAAACTTCTCAGTGTGGATGGTAAAGTTTAGATCATACCCGTAGCACATGACTCCTTATGTTGACTGTTTTGCTTGGCCTTAACTTAAAGAGGTTCTGAATGCAGTTTTCTCATGAACTTTTAAGCCTACACAATATAAAGAACATCTGCTTTGACTTGCTATAAAAAGGATGCCAATAGACTTTCTTTGTCTCAGCTTTAATGCAGTATATACATGGGTATATAGTCACAAGTTTTATGTTCTGAGTAGCTAAATTAATTATTTGGAACCAATTTTATGATTTAATTGTAATCAGAATAAAGGACATTGCATGAAGCATGCATTCTTTGTAATGTCCACTAGGGTTGGGCGATTGGACAAATATATGGACAATATGCTGAGCCCATTGGCAGTCAACAGGAAAAAAAAAAAAACAGCACTGTTTTAACAGCACCCTCTTTCATCTGCCAGCAAATGCAGCCTCCTCACAGTGCGCCCAAATGCTTGTGGATGGAGCTGCAGAAGCTGGTGATAGCCTAGCATACTCAGCCGGATGGTGGACACGTACATGTTCATGCAAGTTACTAGTGTTTGAGTCCTTTACTCTCACTATACGTCTGCACAAGACGGAAATGAGTTCGTCCATGTTTGGACTTCTGTGTTGTAAACTCGCAAATCAGTCCGTGCGTCATTACATTGTTCCGCCCATCAAAAAGTCTGCACATGTGTGAATATATCGCCCAATGTCGATTGTCGGCTGGAAAATTTTTTCATATCGCCCAACCCTAACGTCCACCAGGAGATGACCCCTGTGATTTTAGAAAGCCAGATTTGTGTTGAAGTCTATGGGCTGTTTAGACCTCGACTCCATTGTGCTGTGACCAGGAAACTTGTAAGAGTGAGAAAGGAGGGTAACCTGCTGGCTAACAATTGGCCAGTCACAACTGGTTACCCAATAGATGTGGAGCATAAAACTCAGATCCGACCTTCGCTCCTCACATCTGGTTGCAGAACACTGAGATGGCGACAGCTATAACTAAGGCTTCATTTGGCTACGTCACAGTGGTTACATCAATCTTTTACTGATGGTGGGATTGTCTGTCACATCTAAATTAAAATAACTTTCTCGTTCCTTTAAATGAGCTTTGGCTCAGATTTGGTTGAAGTTTTTTGATGAGGGTGTCGATTTGTGTTTGTGCTCCAACACAAAGTTTGAAGGTCATTTTTATACTGTGTAAAATCTTTGTAGTTGGATTAATGACGCAAATAATCAGAGAAGAACAAAAACGGGATGACAAGCCCACTTTATTGTAGTGTCATTGTGTATCATTGTTGCGTAACCAGACTAGGTTTTTCACATACATTTTTGGGCTGGTCTGTATTGTCCTAGTTGTCCTAGAGGGGGAAACAATAAATTACCACCACTGCTGTTAAATCTTTGTTAACTCGAGTGGTGATTGTTGGACTTGACATCGTTGAGAGGCTAGCCAGTGAAAGTGTTAAAGTGTACCACTCCACAGACTGCAAAGTGCCTGTGTGAGTGAGTGAGTGTGTGTTTGTGTTTGTTGGCCACTATTTCAGCACCAGGCTGCTTATGCCAATTGGCTCGTTTTGATGGCACGTTAGGTTGAGAGAGGCATACTTTACAGGAATCTGGGACAAGGCAAAGCTGGTGAATTTTAAGCACACCGTAGTGTATGGCTGTGGTGAACGTCAAGCCTCATTGAGCTGCTCTAAGCGATTGACATTTGTCATGATAACTAGAGGAAGAGAGAAGTTTAAAATACTGATTAAGTGGTGCGATTCTCAAAAGGCTATTCAGGAGAAAGAAGTTTAATCCTGGTCCTTTTTTTACTTCTGCACGGCTGCAGCCGGTTAGTCACTGTGTGAAAAGGGCGTCAATGTCAGAGAAGTGGCTTTGGAAAGTTACAAAAATGTTGAGTCACAGTTCTCTCAGGTTTGACATTGGAAAGGTGTGGGAAAACGGGGATAAATAAAGCTCAGACGTAATGTGCTCCCGTGGATCCATACATCTGTTTTCTTAGCTGCTCATCCCATTAAGGGTTGTAAGACCCATCACACTGAGGCACACCAAAACACGCACACACACTTTTCTCAATTAAACTAATAAACATCTCTTCCGATTGTGGGAGGAAGCGTGAATACTTGGAGGAAGGCAGCACGGAGACAGGATGGGTACATATGAACAGAAAGATGAAAACAGTTTCCCGAAAGGTCAAACTTAGCTGCCAAAGACCTTCATAACAGGAATCTTGCTTTGATTAAGTGGAAGGAGGAAAAAAGGTGTAGGGAAATATTCAGAAGATGGCGAAAACCTTTAACGGGCGAGGTCAAAAAAAGAACAGTGTCTCTATTTAAAGGAAAGTTGAAACCGTTAATCACGTTATTCAGTTTGCACATTGTAACCTGAACTTTGCGTACAGTGGTGGCCCAGTATAACTGAGATGCAATTCTCTTGTAACAAAGGTTGTTACTGGTGTGAGGGGATTTGTTGAAGTATTTGTCTGTTGGTCCCCTGCCCCTCTAACAGTCCATATAGAGCCGTCTTACTGACAGGGGTTTCTCAGGGTTGGATTCTGCTTGTTCAGTTTCTATGATTAGCTAACCTGTGTGCGCGTATAGAGGACCCTCTGTCCTCACTCATAGCTCGTTCATGAGCAGCCAGATCTAACTGGCTGCTCATGGATTCATAGGTTCTCTCAGCAGCGCTACAAAACTTCTAGTGAACGTTGGAAACGTTGCCAAACATCAGTTAATTCAACTGTGGCTAAATAAAATTGTATAAATATGTTTTCTTGATGTGATTAGCTTCACATTTTATTAGTGATTTTGGTTAATTTTGAAGAATTTTAAACATTTCCCTATTTTTGCTTGTGTTATAGAAAATCTTGCAATGATGTAGCTGATGTTACTCTTTTTTTCACCTTTTATGCAGCTCGTTGAACAGCTATATATCGTTTGTCTGACTGTGAGAGGCTACGTCCACACTAATGCGTTTTCGTTTGAAAACGCATCTTTTTGTCTCCGTTTCGCCCTCCCGTCCATACTGAGACGGAGGGAAAACGGAGCGTTTTTTGGAAACGCTCTCCAAAACGCATCAATCTGTAAACGCAGCGTTTTTGGAGTAGTGTGGACGGCCAAAACTGAGATTTTTGAAAACGATGACGTATGTTAGTCATATGATGCAGCCGTGTGACCACTTTAACCAAGAAGGTCAGACGGCATCGTACCGCAGTTGTTTTGTTTGCTCAAAGTTTTTAGTGGCCGTGTTGAAGATTAATATGTACTCATGTGTGACTCGGAGAAACAGCTCCACCTCATTATCATTCCATTTGACACATTCGGTGCTTTGTCTCGCCGTTTCGCCGCTCGTTTTAAAGAGCCGGAAAGTAAATAATAATTGGAAAAACGATTCAAAACGATAGTGTGGACGCGGATCGTATTTGCGCAAAAGCTCTGTTTTCCAATCGATCCGGACTAGTGTGGACGTAGCCAGAGAGAACAGTTTTAGCCACATAAACAGACGCTCTTTGTTTGCACATCAATTTCTTATGTGATAAGAGATGGCATGACCGTCTGTTTGTGACTGTAGTGTTACTATCTGAGGAGTGTCTAGTTCTACAAATGATCTTACGTGAGAGGAGGATATCCTTGGCTCGCCATGCTTTTTCGTCTTTCTGTCTGTGCAGATTTCATGCCGTCTTTATCCTGACTAAAGGGAGGAGACTGACTTATGCATTTAATACTTTGGCTATCAATCGCTCATTGCAAATTGAATTTAAAGCAGAATTTTCAACACTAAATACTTGTCGGTCGTGTCCGTCCTTGTAGCCTTTGCTATGATATACTGTGTTATTTGGCTCATGAGCCAAATATGAGAGACGGCAGAGCCTGCACATCATTCTCCTCACTTTATCTCTCACCTCGCATTACTCTGGGCTACAGCAGTGTGAGCTAGCAGAGCCGTGATTCAGTGTTAGGTTTGCATATATTACTGAAGTAAACATCACAATCCTCTCTGCTAATGTTACAAATGCAGTCATGTGAACTTCATATCTTGCTTCCCAGCTTATGGGCTCATTGTTGTTACCACATTGGTTGTGTTTTGCGAGATTGTTGTATCACCACAGACCTGTCAGTTTTTATTTTTTACACTCGTGTCTTCAACTTGGTCGCCGCAACCGGGTCAAAAGGAGAGGCGCACGACTAGCCGAAACTGCAAAGCACGGCTTGTGCAAGCAGATCTGACTACGCTTTTGGTGCGTGTGATCCTTCATGAGTGTTTGAAAGAAAGTTTTGTTTCATGTGTAGCTTTTTAAAAAAATCTAAATTAAAAAAAATGTATCTGTTTCATATATTGCTCATCAATCGTTCTGATTGCTACTAATAAAAAAAAAAAAAAAAAAAAAAGTCATATCAGCCAATCATTATTTCATGCAAACAAAACAAAGTGACTTTTTGATGAAAGAGAGAGCGGCCGTGAACCATACCACCATATCACTGTTTAATTTCACTATAAACACTGATCACCCAGACAGATTAGGGTAACACTTTCTCCCACCGAAAAAGGTTTCCCCTCCATATTAGAGACAAAGAAGTGCACCCACTGTGAATGTGTCCATAGGATACCCTTTTAAAACTCTAATATCAGCCCATTAAAGTTGAATATTGCAGCTTATTAGCTGTTGCCTTTCTGTTCCCATGAGCTGTGTACTTACTGAGCCAACCTAAACTTTGCTTTATGTTGTTTAGATTGACTTGATGCCAAATTACTTTGTGTTTTTAAAGGAGGAAGTGTTTTCTAGTGAAGATTTTCTGTTTGGACGCCGTGTCACACAGATATCCGAGCACATGTCTTCCATCGGATTCAGGGCAGAAATGTTTGAAAGGAGTTGGGAGAGCACAAAAAGTTCTGGATAAGTCAATAAGAGGCAGTAAGAGCAAAGTGAGTTGGGATGGGGAAGTGATAGTTGGAGCGGGTCAAGAAAGTGTGAACTTGATAATAACAGAACTGCTGAGGAGGAAAAGCGAGTGAAATGAGATGAGACATTACCAGACAGTGTGACACGGGGGGGGGGGATGGAAGGCTAAAATCGGGACATGAGGATGGATAGGACTGGAAAAATCGGATCACGCAGAGGGAACGCTCTGTGGATTACTTTAATTAAAACACAAGCCTCACTCTTTTATTGGTTTGCTCAACTATGTAAAGTAATAATCTGTACGACACGAGTACCATGTGCTTCAGATGTAAAAATGTGTAGGAAGGGCTGGGTGCAGGGTCCAGGAGAACAAGATGTTCGAGGTAAAAGGAAGAGGGAGGGATGGGCACTTGGATGAAAAAGGGGGCTGGTCACAAAACAGTTGGGTGTCAGCCTACGAAACATCTGTATAGTGTAAGTGAGGCGGGCTGCAGATCTTTTTCAGCCCTTGTGTGATCTGATCAGTAGAAACCGAGAGTCTCCGTCTGTGTTTGAACGCCTCTCCCAGTAAGTTTATTTGCAGTTTTTTTTTCTGATTTTGTTCTAAGAGGAGATGTGCTGTGAAGTGCTGCATGCGTTTCTTTTGAATTTCAAAACTTTGTGGCAAGATGCCTCTGGTTTATTGTTGCTTAAGCGTTAACCTGCTCTCTGTTGTTGCAGTTAGTTTGTGTTGTAAACACATTGTTGTTCACACTGAATAAATTAGGAGATTTAGCAAATATTGAAATTTGTGTATTAATTAGATTTTGAATACGAGGGTTGAAATTTACTTGAAAAAAGGGGGTTTCTGAACTATAAAAAAGGTTGTCACGTGGAGTAGGTGAAGAATCCAGAAAATGAAGCAGCAGTGTAATAAGCTCAGTTGCTCTTTTAGTTAGTGCCCTAGTTGGGAGTGGGTGGCTGTTGGCCTGCTCGTTCTGACCTCCTCCTGGCAGAAGCTCCAATTGTTTCTTTTATAAATAGCTCATCCTACTCCGAGTTTGTAAGGCAATTCATTTACAGGACGAGTTTAACCAGTATATAAATAAAGTTACCAGTGGAAAAAAAACACTTCTAAATACTTGATATCACTTTGCTTCTAAAACATATAACAAAGCTCCGTGTGTAGAGAGGTGAGGGGAGAATGCATACATTTTAAACAGGTTAAACAATGCAAATCGGAGGATATTGGGGCATCCACTTGACTCGGCGCTCGCTCTATTAAATGTAAATATATGTAAATACAGAAAGTACACAAATGGCTGCTAGTAATAATAACACGTCGCTGCTTTCATGCTTAAAGCTTTTTTACTTCTGTAACCTTCAATTTCTCATCTGTGCATTGCAGACCTGGTGCTGCACTAATTCAACACTGAACACGAACCCCAAGATTGTCCATCGAGAATCATGACGGCCATCAATGCACCTCGGGACAAGTAAGAGGAGCTATTTTCAATCGATTTAAACTGTGTTCGCTTTTTATCTGTGCATTAATATTCTCTGAGTGGGATTTGGTTGAGTCTCAGTGTAGAAATTGTTGGGATTTGTTTGTTGATACTAAGATGAATGACTTGATTGATGTGCCTTCATGTGAACTTCCTTTTGCTCCTTTCCCAGATACTGTTCAGTATGGCTCATTTTCTTCATCCTGGGCTTGGGAACCCTTTTGCCGTGGAATTTCTTCATGACAGCAACAATGGTAAAGTACAATTGTAATCTTGTAATTGCGAGAGCGTGTGCTGGCGAATGTGGTTTATCTCTGGATCAGGAGAGAGATGGAAGTAAAAGGAAGAGCCCTGGTGGTGTCTTTAGTGGTTAATAAGTAGTTCAGTGGAAGGTTAGGCTTCATTAAGGGGAAGGTCGACAAAACAAAGGCTGATCTATCGGTGGTGTAGTCTCCCAAATCCCGACCATTCTTCCTGAGCTTTAAGGGATGCTTTTATTGCTTCGAGAGACGTAATCTGCACTAACCTTGAGAGGAAATTCTTGTTGTTAACGTGCATAATAGTTATTTTATTTAAAACCACAGGAAAAGACACACTTTTGTCAAATTTAATCTTCTCTTAATGTGTCATTTAAACAACCTTCCCCTTAATTCCTTTTTTAAATACACTTAAATGTTAGTGTCTGTCCAAACATCACAACTTTTATCATTTTTAAACAAAACTAAAATTAAGTTAAATGTGTGAATTTGGTTTTCAGGAAGTGACATAGTAAAGCAGGGGGTTTGTTTTTATTAATCACTAGAAGCCAACATTTCAGTTGAGATTAAAATGAGATTGCCCAGCTCTGCTCTGCTTGACACCATCAGAAAACTGTTTGACTGTAAAAATCATGTTCATTCAGCTACCTTCAGTCTGATGCAGGAGTCCTACAAACAACACTGCACCCATAAGGCAGAAACATTTTAGTATTAGCCTCTGTGTAAACTCTAATCATCAGATGCTTTCTGAAATACATCAGAAAGGCAGAGTTCAGTTTTTTGTTTTGACTCTCTGTAAATTACATTCATGTGACACAAACCTGTGACTCCATATTAGTGATGATTTGCAGGAGAACGCTTGTGGTAAATGTGTGTTCTTCCCTCCTTTTTCTTCAGTACTTCACCAGCAGACTGAAGGACGCACCCACCGTGCACTCCTCGAATCTGACGGCAAACGTGACACTCGCAGACTCTCGCAGCGTGCTGGAGTCCAAGTTCAACAACGTGATGACGCTGTGTGCCATGGTGCCTCTGCTCATCTTCACCTGCCTCAACTCCTTCATACACCAGAGGTATCGAACTACCGTCAGTCTAACAAAAACGCTCGACTCATTAAAACTATAAATATTTCTACTGAAGCAGGAAGTGAGAAACGAGCTGAGCGAGTGGCCGCAGTATTGCATTGTAATTAAATAACAGCACTAGCTTTTCAGTTTTAGTTTAGTGTCTTTTGTCTCATTTCATGGGACTGAGACATTTTTAATTAGTATATGTGATGTTTTTCAAACATTTTTGCCCTTCGTTTTTATTGTAACCCTTTTAAAAAAAAAATTTTCATAACATGTAATAGTTATAAATATCGACAGTCTCCAGAGAGTACACTAGTTGCTGATATTTATTAGCACTACATTCTGTGAGGCAGAATTCACATTTATATTTTTCTTTCACAGGGGGTATGTGTAATCTCTGGGGATGCAATCATAACAACAGTAACCAATCACTCACAAGGCGAGCTGTCTAAACACTGCTTCAGTGGAGATAGTATTTTAGGAGACGTCCACATTTTATCCATCAGGCTCAAACTTTTAATTGCTCTGATTTCTCATCATCTTAATTACTTACATAATTTCACTATAATATGAATCCACTAGTGTAATAACTCAGTTATAACTTAAAGTTCTCTGTTCTTCTGTATTCTGAAGTAATTTTATGGTAGCTGTTTTTTTTTTTTTTTTTTTTTTAATTAATACGAAAAAGATTGTGTACACAAGATTTGACTTGCACAGCGTAAACTTTTCCTGCCCTTAACCTTCAGTCACCCCGTGGCACTGTGAGTAACGTGATCCTGTTGTATGAGCTTATGTTTAGCGTGTTTGGTTTAATTAGAGTAGGATTGAGAAAAATCCAGGGTGGCCCTTGACCACAATGAACCCTTCTCCTGCACAGGGTTACTCAGGAATGTTATTTATCTTCTCTACTTTATGTATCTTCTTTACCTCTTCCTGCTTATCGTCCTGATTTTCTGTTCTTTGGTTTCCCTCGGTCTCCTTTTCTCCCTCGGTTTCATTTCTCAACATTTTTACTACTTAGTTTTTGCTTTTTGTCCCATTTCTGTCTACTTCTCTTCTTTTACAAAGACAAAAAGTTGAGCTTAATATTTAAAAAAAGGGCTTGGTGACTGCAAGTGACTCAAGCGCTTCCGCTTTCTTGACATTTGCATTTCTTTGAAGAGCAGTAACTGAGTGATGTTTACCGTATGTGCTTTCAGTTTGGGCGCTTTTAAGTGTGGTTTTTCTTTGTTTCAGGATTCCTCAGAAATTGAGAATTTCTGGCAGCTTGACGGTCATCCTGGTGGTTTTCCTGGTGACGGCGATCGTTGTTAAAGTAGAACTGGCTCCACTTCCCTTCTTTGTCCTGACTATGGTCAAAATCGTCTGCATCAACTGTGAGTGTCTAGTGCTTAAAAAATGCACCGTTCTTTAGTAAAAGTCAAAGTGTTACTCAGAAAGAAAGAATTGAAAAGAAATCTGTGGGAGATCAAACTGAAACAATGTAGCCTAAACAAGAGGAGTGTCAGACTTTGAAAGAGCGCGTTCACCTGTAGAATTGTTAAATGCGCAGAAAATGTTAAATGGCTCCGATAAAGACGAAGAAAGTGAAAAATGTAAATCAGTAAATTAATATTTAAATAATACTAAACAAAAAGAAACAAGTTTAAAATGAGTGCAGGTGGTGTGGGATGAGGTTTTTATGTAGTTTTTCTACATCTGTGCTTGTGGCAGTTGAAATGGATGTTAGAGAAAGTGTTCAGCTTCGTGTCCAGTTAGTGGTGCAGAGGACATTCAGGATCCATTAACTGTCCACATCCAGTCAATTACATGACCTCTTTGCCAGCTGATGGAGGAATAAAAAAAACATATATTGATTCAAACTAGATTCAAAAGACAAAAACAAGGACGAATTACCTCAGCGAGTGATACAGATCCATTCCAGCAGCTAGCAGTTCAGGATTCAGGCCACAAAGCTACCTCCTCACAGCATCACTTCTGGGATCACACCACTTTCCACTACTGAAACATTACATCTTACCGCTCAGATTAGTGTCCCTGTTCGCCCCCAAAAGCCCCGATTAGTGGCAGTCTCAATGCAACGCTCTAAGGCTCGCTCCGGGCAATAGAACTGCTGGTGAAGATTCGTCATTGCCAAGAGTGTAATTCAAAGAAAAACCAAAAACCACAAGTAGGCATTTCGCTGTCACTCAAATCAAAATGAGCCAGAATCAGCCAAATTAAAAAGTGGTACAGAAGGCAATCAAAATTTGTTAATGATCCATAGCCACAGTCATTTAGATGACCCTGTTGGTCAGATAACGGAGGTTTGAAAACCATATGTTGATTCAAATTAGATCTAAATGGCAACAACAAGGAAGGGAGTCTTTGGGTAACAAGGTACAGCAGCCAAAACATAAGGAAATGACCGACAAATTCAATTAAAATCACACACCAGGGGTGAAAAGGGGAAAAATGACACAGAAATAGTTGAGTTAAGCAGAATATGTGGGGGGAAAGCCTCCAAGAGTTTTCTGATTTCTGCGTGTGCCGAAGACAAATGAAGATACACAGCTTGCTGCACATCTGCAAAGACTCATCCTGCATTAGCAACATAATCATAAATTTAAGAGCCCATAAACGGAAAACTAACAATTATAAGCTTCGTGAAGATATATGTATTAGAGTAATGATCTATTTCATGGTCTTATTTCCATGTTGAAGGGATGCAACTGATGAAATCATGATATAAAAATCACGACGATGTTGGGAAAATTCACACAGAGAGAGATACACAAGCTGCACTCTCACCGTGTTTGTTTGTTTACAATAAGTCACAGAGCAGCAGGAATAAACGTACCCCCCCTCCATATCCCCAGTGGGCCAGCCCTGACCCCCAGAGTCGCATGTGGAACAGCCCATCGTGTTTGCTTTAGAGGGGAGGACACGGTGACCTTGAGGCTTTGATATCTGCATCGGCACATTCCTCTCAGTTTCACACGTTTCAAGATTTGTGCAGCTACTAACTCATTTGTAAAATGTTGTAACGTGGAAGGAATTTGTCTGGAAAGTGGACGAGATTAATTAAAACGATAGAAATGTTACACGACACTTAAATACTTTGATCAGAAAGATGTTATTTCTCTGATGTGATTATTGGCTCTGTGTAGCTGTGGATCAGTTGTTTTGTGTTTCTGTGTCACGGTGACTTTGTAATTCCCCAAATGCGTTTTTCTCTTTCTATTTTCCATCCCTCTCCAGCGTTTGGGGCGATTTTTCAGAGCAGTCTGTTCGGGCTGGCAGGGATTCTACCTGCCTCTTACACCACTCCCATCATGAGCGGACAGGGGCTGGCCGGCACCTTCGCCGCCCTTTCCATGATCTGCGCGCTGGCCAGTAAGTCTAACACAAAACAGCTTTACAGGGGTCATTTCTTATATTTTTAAAAAGTTCAGACTCTCCTCTGAATCGACGTACTTTTTATGTTCATCAACTTTAAATGAAGCCATGCAAAATGTTATCTTCTGTAACTTACCCCAGATGTCCTTTTTTTGGGTTTACTCCTCTGAATTTGCTCCCAAAAAACAAACAGACGAGGTCACTGCCACAAAACACCCAACCAGCACCTCCTCTTTCAGGTGGTGGGCCCACAGCAGGGTGAGGCCATGTGGTTTATTTGAGCTGGGGCTCCAACTACCAGGCGCTTGCCAACAAGACCAGGGTTGCAGATGGTGTCCCACCTTATCCCTGCTCCACCACCACACTTTATCTTGCCCCTCACCCAAAACCAGCGTTCGTTGGGTTACCTTATCAGGGTGAATTTACCCCACAGGTCACGTTCCTCCATAAACATGGCGTGAAGCAGTGTGTCATGTCTGTGATGCTTGAGTGAATAAATGTGTTCTTCAGCCCCTGTAAATGTCACCCGACTGTGTCCTGTCCATTACAAGTTGTGAAGGCTGGAAAATATATGTGAAATTTAAAAGACTTGTGGACTTCAGGGGTCTGTAACTCTGAACACGTTCATAATGAGAAGGTAACACTTTCTATGGCTTTATTAAGTGTTGTTAAGTTATTAGAGAAACAAATCAGCTGATTCTGAGGGAATTTGGTTGGAGGTACTGATTAATTTTTCATGAAATTATCCAGTAATAACAAAGCACACTAATGACTCTGTGTGATTGTCTTCAGGTGGATCAGAACTGCAGGACAGTGCTTTTGGTTACTTCATCATAGCCTGTATTGTGATTCTTCTGGCTATAATGTCCTACCTCGCTCTTCCCAAGATGGTAAGGCCTCAATTTATAAATATAGCTTTTATTTTTCCTGGTTTTCCTCCTTTCCAGTGCTTTTATTCACAAGGTATTTGTTTTAGATCTAAGGCCAAATGTGTCACATTTATCTTTTTCTGTAAAACACTCGCAAACTTGAGCGAAACGTCTTTGAGCTGTTTTGATTGATGGCGAATAAAGTTCAGTTTCTCTTTTTAGGTCGGTGAGATAAATCTGGCAGTGACAATTTATCCGGGAACAAGCTGCTCATCTTTGCCGTCCCGGCTTAGTGGAATCTGTTAATTTTGATTTCCGTTTTCGTTAACAGGAATTCTTCCAGTACTACATGGAGAGCAGTAGATCCGCACCATCAGCCGACGAGGAGAACAAGATGGACTTGCTCAAAAAAGGTGCTTAGTGGCATGCTCTGTTATAGAAAAGACAAAAGGATGAAATTTTTAGACGTGAAGTAAAAGAAGAAAGAATTTAGCTAATGCAGATGTTTTAGTCAGGGGGTTGAAGCTGGGACACACACAGCTTTTCATGTTATGCTACATTACAGTCCACCTGTAAGTCGTGTAGTCACAAATTTCTGCCTCTTGGATGTTGCAGATGCAAAAAGCATAACACTCTTGTAACTCAGACTTTGATTCTGTCACCTGTTTTATATTTTTCCATCTAGGAAATAGTTTTTCCCCATATCATTGTGGCTTTTGCTGCACTCTTTGTTTTGTTCTCAGTTTAAACGACATTCTGCTGGAATCTAAACTGATCCAGAATCTCAAAAACTGCAGATTCCACAAACCTGTTTTCTATTAAGTGCAGTCTGTAGCTCACAGCTGCTGTTGGCAGCAGTCAGTAATGTTTAAGGTCCGTCGTTGCCGGTTTCCTACGATGAAAAACTTTGGAAATTGTTCTTTTGTTTCTCTTGTTAGATTAGACAAAGACATTATTTAAAAAAGATTGCATGAGACTAGTAAATGGGATTCAGCCTGGAGGGCTTTATCTCCATCCAAGACTTCAATCTGCTTGTTTCATTAAAGTCTTTCCGCCAGTGTAATTACAGGCGTGGCAGCAAC
>VUQR01037046.1:15161-34140 GCA_015108515.1 Hemichromis elongatus
GCTTAGAAAACTGCTCTTTTTTCTGCTTCTTTATAAAGAGCCAGGTAAATGATGCTTATCAGCCGAAAACATTTAAACATTCCTACCTTTGCCCACTTTTTAATGCTACAAGTGAAAATAAAGTCCCTGGTTTTCATTCCTCCTCATTTCTGCACGGCTGCACATACGATGAAGAAGCTGCGTGATTGGCATTAAAGAAGGTGAACAGAGCTGCAGGAATCCACAGTGGAGGTGGATTCCTGCAGTGTTGGAGGATCTAGTGATAATAAATGGGAAGTCCTCTTGTTTCAGGAGTGCCTGCTGTGTGGGTTTGATCTAAAAGATTATTTTCTTGAGCTTATGTTTTGCTGACATCTTAAAGAGTCAAAGTGTGATTTTATAGTGAGTAGGAGTGCCTAATGGGAACCCTTTTGTCATATAACATGTAACAATGGGGATCTTGTGTGTACACCCACTCAAATATAGTAGTGATGCTCTAGACTCCAGGTGCTGCTTGATAGTAGTTGTTATAGTAGTAATAGTTGTTCCCCTCTCAGAAAGTGAAGCTGAAAAGCGGCCGGTGATGAATCTGATGGAAGATGAGACCAAACCCACCTCGTCTGTGTTTAACATCTTCAAGCAGGTGAGATGAACTTTAGGAAACTCCGATTTGTTATCGGCTAAACTTTTGAGTCTTTTTTTTTCCCCAGTCGTAAATGTCATGTATTCAGTTACAGAAGCTTCTATCACATTAACTAGTTACTACTGAAGCTGTACGGCCAGCAATCTCATTACAAGTCAGACATTATCTGTTCCATTGAGGCATTTTCTACCTGTGTGACAGACTGGTTATATAATATAGATAAAGCTCTTCTTGTTCTCCCTAATCAGATTTGGGTGATGGCTCTGTCTGTCTGCTTCATCTTCACTGTCACCATTGGAGTTTTTCCAGCCGTGACCGTCGATGTCAAATCGACAGTTGCCGATGGAGGTGCCTGGGGTGAGTCTGCAGGTCCCTCTCATACAAAGCGTCACTGTTACAGTAATCAGCGAGCCAGGAATTCTGAAAATCTGATATTGGAGTCGGATGACTGCTAAGAATTTAACTCCTGAACTCCAGCAGTAATAGCCGTTAACCTCCAACCATGACATGGGGAATTTTTTTAAGGTCTGGACAAGTTATTGAATTTTATTTGCCTTTCAGTTCCTATAAAAATGAAACAATCATGACAAGAAGATTACATAACTGATGAGGTCCCAGCTCCCTCACCACCTCATCTAATCTAATCCCATCTAAAATAATTAGGACACAGTTGTGTTGTCTTACTTTAAAGTGAAGGAAAGTTGTAGTTATTAAAAATTCATATTATTTTACTATTTATGATTTTAAAACTGGGGGTGGCTGCTGGTCGACGTGGTTACCAAATGTTTGTTTTTTGAAAGGCTTTTAGTTGAGCGTGGTACCAGACTACTGCTCATTTCCTCTGTTTTCACACGAGCTTTTAGAAATCAGAGTTGTATGTAGGTTTAATTTTTAATATTTGCTCCTTAGTGCTTCACTGAGTTTGTCACGTGATTCAAAATCACAGCAGGATGGAAAAAAAGTTGTCACCAGATCAGTTTTAGAAATGACTTTTGGACTTTGGTGCTCTCTGGATGGACTGCTATGGTCCCTCCGTAAAAGTGAAAGCTGTTGGTCTTCGACTACAGTCTGTTTGTTTTGATCTCTTTTCAGAAACCTACTTCATCCCCGTGTCATGTTTCCTCCTTTTCAACGTGATGGACTGGGCAGGCAGGAGTCTGACGGCCGTCTGTATGTGGGTCAGTAAATCACAAATGAGACAGCTTACCAAAAATTACCAGTCGGGTCAGATCATGAAACTTAAATAAAAGAAAAGAAAAGCTACACGGAGTTGAAACTTGTTTGCTGTTGAGCCCATTTTCACGTTTCACGTGAGTGCAGAGCCAGCTTCGTTTGTTTGCGAGCTCGGTCCAAATTAGCTGCAGGGTCAGAGGCGCTGTCCTCCAAGTTAACAACCCTTTATCCATCAAAAACTCACGTATCGAAAGTATAATAATATGCTCCTTAAGCATGTTATAACATGTACAAATATGCAGCGTTGACAGTGACCAGTGCTTGAACTTTGCCTTCTACCTGTTAATAAACCAAATGATCAAGTACTGCTGTTATAAATGCATAAATGCATTTCAAAAATGATGTTACAGAAAGCTACAAAAAATGTTTGCCCATGTATGAATAACCGAGGGGAGCGGTTCGAAACAAAAGACGTTCAGGGACGAGCTTTTCTGCTGAGATCAGAGGTTTGTGTTGGAGGAAAGAGTGTGCGCGTGTGTGTAAAGGGATTTTAGGGGTCAGAAAAAAGCGACTGGTGTTTTTCAGGGTTTGCTAATCCTTCCCTCACATCTGGATGAACAATGGGTCCTGGGTAGATATTATGTGGCCAGAAAGCCCTCGGGTGCCTGCTTCCATTGTGAAATAATTTCTGGATAACTTTTGTTCTTCTACAAGCTTTATTGAATGTTTTAGGTTTGCAACAGTGATGCATAAATATTTTAGCTGATATTAAGTTGAAAATAAAGTGTCATTCAAGGATAGCAGTCATCAATATTTATCTGGTTCTTTACATCAGTTTTCTAAATATTGCAAAAGTATGCAGTAAAGAGCTACATGGCTTTAAAATAGGTCATTTTTATGTAGAAGATTTCACAATAAAATAGAAAGCTTTATGTCGGTCAGACTCGTAATTCAAAGTTAAAAACCTGATGCATCTTGAGTCCAGAGACGGTTAGATCCCATTAGGCTCCAGTGTGCCTCGCCCAGATTAGGGAGTCTTCTTCTCATTAAAGGCCAGGTCTACAAAGCAAGTTAAGCACACCCAGGATCTCCCTTTCTTTTCTGGCTTCTCTTACCCCAGCTCCAGCATTCAGTCTGACAAGGTGGTTATCAATGCGATTATGCCTGTCTGACCAGTTATGTTAGTTGCAGTGGTAAGGTCCATCTTTTACTCAAAAGTCAGATGATCTCTGCAAGTTAGTCAGTGTTTTCCATTCAAACTGTGGGCAACCACAGCAATCTGCTAGCAACCAAAGCGATTACAAGGAGGCCTTTGGTGCAGCGGCCTCTTTGCAACCCATTTCACCCGGCAGCTAGAGCCTGACTGATGTAGGACTTTTAAAAAACGATAATGATATTTGGTGAATTAAAAAGCCAATATTCTTTTTTGTCTATCAAATACACAAAACGTGAATCGATTTTCCATTTGTTAAGTAGTTATTTCTGAAAACTTATGCAGACGATATGATAATATACTTAAAAAAGTAGCAGCTCTGCTTGGATTGCCTGTTTGTGGCGTTTTTGTGTTGCCAACAGCTGCAGAGCGCCCTCTAGTGAACACACCACCAACACAACATCTCTAGGCCCGTCTGAATGAGGCCTACATTAGCCCAGGGCTTCCCAGTGTAGCATTCACTTGAAGGAGGCAGTGTTTGCAGCTGATAACCAATCACAAACGTGTGACAGGGCTTCTGCCATCCAAGCGGTTGATTTTACTAAGGAAGGCAAAACATATATATATAAAAAGAAAGATTAAAATATCAAACATATACTCCAGTCATTTAGTGATGATAAAAATCCTACACCTTTGCACTTGTATATTAAAAAAAAAGAAGAAGAGGCGTGTCTATCCGCTGCTTCTCAGCGTCATGCTGATGTTTGTTTGTAGAATCATAGCTTCCTTTCTGGTAAAACATTTATTCAAAACCTTTTAAAACCTCATCCAGAAAAAACAAATTACCAAAAAGGTCAAATTTCCTGTGAAGCAGAGGAACTAATTTAATCATCATACCCAGTACAATCTGTTGACGTCAACTGACCTGGCAGGAATTCAGCTTCTCACTGTGCAGATAACGCTTGTCAGCTGATTCAGCACCATGTGATGAGTTTTTTTCTTTCTTTTTAATCATCAGATGAAAGACTGGTGACGGTTTTCCTTTCTTTGTGATTCCACATCTGTGTTTGTCCTGTTGAGTTAATGCTGCTCGAGCCTTTTGAAAAGTCAAATAAATCGAGAGCACATAAAGAAACAAGCTTTGTGAAGTTTCACGATGTTCATTTTATATCGCTGTCATAGGGGGAAAAGTCATGCTAATTTCTGTAGAGCACTGATTCTGTGTTTTTGGGCTCCTAAGAAAAAAGTTTAATAATCACTGCTCAAGAAGACTTGTATATTTACAATATCACATTTTTAATTATTTAGGGGAAATTTCTCTTCTGTTGAAGGGCTTTAATATATATTGAGTTAATATATGATAAACAAATTATTTTAATTTTGGATTGTCATTTATTAAAAATAAACATCTTTGAGCTGTGAGAGAAAGCCTGAACTGGACTTTAATTTAATTTACTTTAATTTTTCTAGTCAATTTTTAAGTTGTTTTGTTGGGCTGTGTTTGATTAACTAAAGTTTTTATCTTATAAAATCTTGTTTCATAATTTCCCCTTAAACTAAAAGCAGGAATTTTTTGTCATTCTTGGGCCTGTAGTAATCTGCTTGAAATAAAAACAATCAATACTCTGTATTTCTCTCTGTGTCTCCCTCCAGCCGGGTAAGGACAGCATCTGGCTTCCTATCCTCGTGGGCCTGCGGGTCGTCTTCATCCCCCTCTTCATGCTCTGTAATGTCCAGCCTCGTGTGGTTTCCCAAACCGTGTGGTTCAGCCATGATGCCTGGTACATCATCTTCATGATCTTCTTCTCCTTTTCCAACGGATACCTGGCCAGCCTCTGCATGTGCTTTGGACCCAAGTAAGGACTGCTCGCCTACAAATCACAAACCCATTGGGAGTGGAGAATTATTTTCCTGTGTGTCTTTAAGCCTTGTTCCAAAAACCAGTTCAGTCATTAAATCATTAAATGGTTCCCACTTGTAACTCCAGTTAAAACTGCAAACCACATACAAATCAAATCAAATGTGAAAATCAAATGAAATCCATTGGACGCTGCTGGTTGTTTGAACTCAGTGTCCACACAGAGGTAACTGCAGCATGCTTCTACTCTAATGATAAGAGGAGATAATCTTAAAATGGATGTAAAATGAATTCTGTGTCTAACGTAGAACCGGCTGTATGCGTTTCTACCTACAGTGGCAACAAAGCTGGCAGCACACTACTGCTGCAGTCACAGACATCAGTGGTTGTGAGCACGGCTGAAAGTGAAGCCAGTGCACAAGTTTCCAAAGCTGCATTTCCTTTGGTGACCATTTGAGGCCAGCTTCCTAAACCTAACCCATCCCCATAGTCGCACATGTTACTTTGGGAAATGAATAGACTGGTACACAAACAAACAACTTTTGGCCTCTGTGGAGGCCAAACACTACATCCCTCCAACACTACATAACTTTCAATTCTCAAATGTGTTTGTGGAGATGATTATGTAAATTTCAGGAGTGGGACCGCACCTCCATACATGCCTCTTCTTGTCCTTTTTTAAATATAACGCCCCTGTGCTATAAGCTGTTGGCTAATAGGCCTTACAACTTCAACCAGTACCTTTGTTTTTTATGAAATGAAGGTAGCAAGTGATCGCTACCAGCCAGACAACCCCCTCTCCATATTTTATTTCAAGATAAACTCACCCTTAAGACTTCACCAGCTGTCATTACCTCCAACCTCAAAAATCCCAGAATGCTTCAGTGCCAAAGTGTTCATCAGAGTCCAGCTATGTTGCCACCAGATTCAAACTTCAAGTTATGCTCGAGCCATCAGCTACTAGAAACCCTGTCAAACCTGAATGAGGATGGTACTCCCAGCTTGTGAACCGCTTCTCAAAAGGCACCAAAGCGGAACTGAGACTCCACTGGGTGAAAGAGCTCTTTGTGTTCTGTAACGACTCCTTCTTAACTGATTTTATCCCTCTGTCACCTTACAGGAAGGTGTCGCAACATGAGGCAGAGACGGCGGGGGCCATCATGGCCTTCTTCTTGTCCCTCGGCTTGGCCCTGGGAGCTGCTGTCTCCTTTGGTTTCCGGGCTGCGATCTGAAACCTGCAGTAGAACCTCGAGTAGATTTAGGTGGACCACCCTTTCCTCCAACACCTTCCCTGTCATGATCCTGTATGGGAGCAGCTTTCAGTAACAGAGAGGAACTCCACAGCAGACCTCAGTTTTTGACATGTGTACAGTTGAGATTTAACCATTCAACATGAGCTGAAATGGGTTTTTATTCAGTAGCACAACGTGGAAACTTTTGTTTCACCAGTTTTTGAGGATATTTTCTAATTGGTAACCACTGATCAGACTGTTTGAGTGCAAATCAAAACCAAAAGTTTTAGTTTTAGTGTACTTGTTATAGAAGAGAATAAACAGCACAGCCTCATTGGTCAATTACTATTTTTTTAAAAAAAACCAACACAATTGTTTGGTTTTTATGTTTTCAGGATAAAATGTTTTAAATTGTTTCTTAAAGGAATCATTTTTAATATAACCTAAGGTAAGATAACCTTTATTAGTCCCACATGTGGGAAATTTGTTAATTTTAAAGAACAAATCTGTCGTTAAGGAGGTTTTTAGATGGTGCTCTGTGGCTCATTTAGTGAATTAAAAACGTTTGCACGTCAGACATAGAACCTGACTGTTAATCACTCCAGAGCGTTGCAGTCTTTAACCAGATCAAGCCAAATAAATGAAGACAACACGGGAAAATCTTGAACTCTTAAGGGAAATCTTGACCCATCACACAGCTAACGAACTGCTTCACTCCTCCTCTATGCTCTGTTTGTTTTTTGTTTTTTACTCTACAAAGATGTCAAATCTCAAAGAATGTAAAGATGGACTGAATCGTAAAGCGGATGTTATAAATAACCTCTTTTTGTTTTCTCTGCTGAGTCTTCTTTGTTTTAGCGAGCCTTTGTAGTTTCAGATTATTATAATTATTATTATTATTATTATTGTCTCTCGCTTGGTTTGACTCGACCAGATGTTGCACGTTTTGGTTTTTTTTTTCTGATATTGTTGCCGTGTCTACCTGATAAAACATGAGATTTTGTGAACATGCAAAACACACAGCTGTCAGTGACGTTACATAAAATGTGCCATTGTGAACGAGATTGGGACTTTAAAAATGGTGTATATTCTCTTTTAAATGTTCTGTAAGTTTTATAGCAAATGTAGTTTTTAGGTCATTTTGGGGAGCTGTTAATATCTCAATGAGAGATTAAAAAATGTCATTTTTTTTTTTTGCATTTTGGTGGCCATGTAAGGCTTTAATTGTACACAGGATCCATATGAATACTAACAGTCTGCTTGTTTATAAGCACTCTGGTCTGCCCTTCTGTAGTCTGTGTTTGAATTTAGGTAGGAGTCTGTCACGGGCCATTAAAATGTTGTATTTCAGTATAAAGTCATTCTCTTCTTAGAACATTGGCTCCTCTTGTTGGTCGGTTTTGGAAATGCAGCACTTCACACATCTCATCAGGACATTTCAGTGTTGAAGAAACTTGGTATTTAAAAAAAAAAAAAAAATCCTTACTATAAAAGTACTCTTTTGCAAAAACAAAACTGGGGACTGGAGTGTCATTGTTCTCCGTATAAGCAATGCTAAGCCCATTCAGGTCAGTCTTATTCAGGTAGCGCCAGTTCACACCAGCAGCTGTCTCTGGGTGATTTATACTCCAGTATTTAGTCAGATCCCTATTAGGTCTCCAGTGAGCAAGCACTTGGTGATGGTGGGGAGGAAGAACTTCCTTTTAACTGGAAGACCTCCAGCAAAACCAGGGTGGAAATCTTTCACCCTTTAAAAATAAATAAATAATAGGGAGACATTAGAAGCCATTAACTCTTTTAAAGCCATTGATCTTATTTAATGAGCAATTAATTTAGCCTGTATTTTAACTGTCACAGAAATTTTAATTAAACATAAACAGACAGAATATTAAATTATTTCTTGGGTTAGGAGCTGTAAATTTGCACCTACTATGTTTAGCAACCCATGGAGGTCTGGAAAATTAAAGTGGAAAAACACTACAGGCTGATCCAACCTTATAACAAGTCGAAATGAGGCTCAGTAGTGTGTGTGGCCTCCATGTGCCTGTATGACCTCCCTACAATGCCTGGGCATGCTCCTGATGTGGTGGTGGATGGTCTCCTGAGGAATCTCCTCCCACACCTGGACTAAAGTATCCGCCAACTCCTGGACAGTCTGTGGTGCAACGTGACATTGGTAGATGAAGCAAGACATGATGTCCCAGATGTGCTCAATTTGATTCAGGTCTGGGGAACGGGGGAACAGTCCATAGCATCACTGCCTTGGTCTTACAGGAACTGCTGACACACTCCAGCCATGTGAGGTCTAGCATTGTCTAGCATTAGGGGAACCCAGGGCCAACGAACCAATATATAGTCTCACAAGGGCTCTGAGGATCTCATCTCAGTACCTAATGGCAGTCAGGCTACCTCTGGTGAGTATATAACCCCCCCACCACCATTACTGACCCACTGCCAAACCGGTCATGCTGGAGGATGTTGCAGGCAGCAGGATGTTCACCACGGCATCTCCAGACTCTGTCACATGTGCTCAGTGTGAACCTGCTTTCATCTGTGAAGAGCACAGGGCATCAGTGGCCAAACGTCCTGCAGGTTGTTGGGCTGTAAGGACAAGCCTGACCTGTGGACGTCGGGCCCTCGTGCTACCCTCATGGAGTCTATTGCTGACAGTCACATGCACATTTGTGGCCTGCTGGAGGACATTTTGCAGGGATCCGGCAGTGCACCTCCTGTTCCTCCAGTTCTGCTGCTGGGTTGTTGCCCTCGTAGGCCTCCACCACATCTCCTGATGTACTGGCCCGTAGGAGGGCAACACATGCGGGTCTGAAAACCACACTGATT
Source organism: Hemichromis elongatus (assembly GCA_015108515.1). Taxonomy (NCBI): domain Eukaryota; kingdom Metazoa; phylum Chordata; class Actinopteri; order Cichliformes; family Cichlidae; genus Hemichromis; species Hemichromis elongatus. Next base: position 24,041 of record VUQR01037046.1, read on the forward strand.
GACACCAAACCTTCTTGCTACAGCTTGCATTAGTGTGCCATTCTGGATGAGCTGCACTACCTGAGCCACTTGTGTGGGTTGTAGACTGTCTACCACTAAAATGAAATCACTGCCAGCATTCAAAAGTGACTAAAACATCAGCTAGAAAGCAAAGGTACTGAGAAGTGGTCCGTGGTCACCTCCTGCAGAACTACTCCTTTATTGGGGAGGTCTTGCTAATTGCCTATAATTTCCACCTGTTGTCTATTCTATTTGCACAACAGCACGTGAAATTGATTGTCAGTCAGTGTTGCTTCCTAGGTGGACAGCTTGATTTCATGGAAGTGTGATTGACTTGGAGTTACATTGTGTTAAGTATAGAGTATGTATACAGTGCTTAAATTTATTAGTCCACCACACAGCCGACCTAAATCAACAGCATCGTTGGTTTAGGGCAGCTGGTGTTTAATCCAGCAGTATGTACAAGCCCTTTCATAAAAATGATATTATTAATGCTAAAATATGGTTGTTATTCATGAAATTTCAAATTTTCATCTGGAAAAAAAAAAAGAGCTAAATTTTTTTATTTTAAAGTTAGGGTGCCAGATTAGTTTTCTTGCATTCCTGAACAGAGAAAAGTTGTGGTAAAACTGTTCGCTCTAATAATTTGACCTCAGATTTCCAATGTGCCAGCTCGAGTATCTAAAAACATGATTTCATTTGCTGAGGCAAAACGAATTAATCCAAACACATATTCAAGGCATGCTATAAATGCTTTTATAAAGGAATAAAAGACAAAAAAAAAGAGCCAAAAGGGTCGTGTCGATGATTTATTCTTAAGGTAAACACTTTATTCGAAAATAAATTACCAGAGATATCTTTAAAAGACAGACATCTTCTCCTACCCACTCGTCACAATCAAAAGCTTTTCCTGTCGGATCTATTCACGCCTTTCTGTTAACGTCGATCCTCACGAGGAGAAACTAAACCTACAGCAGCGACTTATCATTCTTAAACCACAGACTGGTAAGTTGATCAATAAGAGAGAAAAACAAACAAAAAAAACAACCATTTTCAACTGATTCGCTATAAAATATACACAAACTTTATTTAAATATTTAATCCAACGTACATGCCCGATTTGTAGTATGAACACATTTAAAAAAAAAAAGAAAAAAAAAAGAAAGACTACAGTACGAGACTGGCGCTTAAGGTGAGAAGTGGATGGAATCGATGTGAAAGAGACAGATGTGATGCAGCTGTTAGTGTGACGAGTTAAACTGACAGGGCAGATTTATTTAATTTAACGGTCAAGCACATTTTATTTATCTCATTCTGGAAATCGAAGCTCTGACAGCTGCCTCAACAAAAAGGCAGGTGACTTTTCAGGTAAGGGGGTTTTGGGAGCGAGCTGAGAAGACGAGACCTACAGCACTCATGTGTCAGTTAAAATAACAGCTGATCGTCTTAGCTTCACCGGCGCTGGCTTCACCTGAATCATGTCTTTGTGCTAAACTAACCAGCAGCTGAGTGTTGCTTTATACGCATCTTCTTATCCAACTGTCAGCAAGAAAGTTGACAAACATAGCTCCTCAAACTTAACCCTTTAATTAGGTTCATAAAAACAAAAACAAAACAACATGATCATCAATTTAACCGTAAATAATGTACAAAACGTCTGAGCTGGGGCTCGCAAAGCAACAGTCAAAACTTACAGCCTGCAGGTCCTAAAACTGCAATCAGCACTAGTGTGGCTTCTAGGTTTAAACTGAACTACCTCGCTATAGCTGGACTCAAAGTTCCTCGTGATACAACATGGCCGCTCTTAACAGCATGCAGTGGGGCCAAACTGTCAGGTCTGTTACAAAAAGTCCAGATAAAATGCATAAAGAACAAAATGATTGAGACTCACTTGATAATCACGGAATAAGAAACAAGTGCAAAGATGCCCAGATGTGGATTATACAAATGTTACCTGATTAACTTGTCTTCCAAATCTAGTGCAGGAAACTAATAAAGGAGGCAGACAGAACAGAGTGAGAGAAAGAAAAAAAAAAAAAAAAGAATAACAGCTTTGATTTTTGTCAAGAAGTCACATTTTCAGTTCAGAGTTGTAGATACGTTTCTTTAAATTGCCTCCAACTCAGATTTTGATTTACTTTCGCTTCAGTAGAATCAAGAGAAACTGAAGCGTCACTTCCTCGTGAGGTTTTTGAGTCTATTTTCAGTTCTTGCAGGACAACCTTTCACCAGGCTGAAGAGGAAGTAAACTGAGCTGGACTGTAAGAAGAAATGAATTCAGTTGCATCCAATGCTGATAACAGCTGCCCAGAGCCGTGTCAGTTTTCCCTGAATTACAGCTTAATCGTGATACGAGTGCAGTTCACTACCAGCATCAATGCGTGTGTACGTGTGTGTCAGACTTCAGTATGCATCACAATGCAGCATGGCACACTGGAGAAGATTTGTCAGGTGTTTTGGCAGGAGGCTGGACTCTGCTCAGTCAACATGCAATTTCTGAGCTGAGGCACCAGGGGGCGATGAAGAGCAGAGCAGGCAGAGGGCCTCAAGTTCTCGACAGGCAAATAAAGAGGGGGGCAGCTATGTGATGAAGGACATTTGGCAGGAAAAACAAAATAACAAGTGGGTCAGCTTTGGTGTTGAACTAGTTTCACAGTTCTAGGACTGAACACGCCGAGAGAGTGAGTAGGAGGATGATGAGGATAACAGGTAGAGTTGAGGAGGAAGAGCGTCAATCAGTCTTTAACCTTGTTTGCTGTGAGCCTTGTTCTGTCAAGCTGGCTCTAATAGAGTTCATCACTGTCTGTCTCATGTTATCCCCCATGTATTGTTCAGTAACTGGCTTCAGAACCTGCAGAAGGAGAAAGGAATAATAGTTCATTCAGACCTTTTTTTTTTTATCAGCTACAAATAGTCAAAAATGGAGACGGAAACTGAAAGAAAGCAGGTTAGGTAAGAAAAATACATAAATGGAATGGAAAAAAGAAAAAAGGATGTAGTTTTCAAAGTGCTGACCACGTGATTCAAAACTAGCCAAGGAAAATGAAAACCTTTGTTTCTATCCACACAGAATAAAATGATAAACTGTTTGTGCAGGCTCCGTGTCCCAGACGTCCTCTGTGCTCACACCCAGTACAAAAATCCGGCATCATTAGACTGAAAATTAAAAATCAAGAGGCCAGCAAAAAGTCTAGCAGTCTGCAAATCCACCAGCTGACCAGCAGTTAGTTGATCTTCTTGTAGTTGTCGCTGAGAGGAGACAGAGCTCTGAATTCCAGTGTTGCTCCTGATGGGAGGGAAGGGAGAAGAGAAATAAGCCACGCCAGGTGGCTCCTGACGGGCTCCAAAAGTTTGGAAATGACCTGAGAGACAGCAGGGAGGAACAGGGGAGTTAAACAAGAGGAGAACTAGGCACTGATACTAAAGACGGTTGGAAAGAAGAAATTGAAAAATAAATAAAGTGACAAATAAAATCAGAACAAAAGAAATAAAATGATGCAGGCAAGCAATTAAAAACAACAACAACAAAAAACTGGAACCAACACCTCTCACCTTTCTTACCATCCTCTAAACAGCAGGAGAGGCACAAAGAGAGACAGGAAGACTGTTTAACCAGTCATAAAACGTCAAAAACCCAAATAACCAAAAACATTCTAACTTCTTATTTGTTAGCACAAATAACACTGGTGTATACTGAAGGAGGCAAACAAAAAGGAGGACGAAGGATGTGCTGGCTGGGTTTCACTGGAGCTCTGAAAGGTGAAGTGAAAATAAGAATAACAGGATAAGAGGACAGAAAAAAAGGCTAGCAGACAAAAAGGAAGAGAAGCATGGAAGGAAGAAAGTAAACCAGATGCGCACAGATATAATGAACCTGGAGAAAAATGAGCTGATAAACTTAATGACTTTTACATTAAGCTTCCACTTAAAGTAAATACACAAAACAGGAAGAACAAATGCACAAATCAGTTTTAAACTCTGTGGATATTTATTAGAAGGATAATTAACTGTCCCAAGATGAACCACATAACCAATTATTCACCTGAATTATTCACACTATTCTCACTCAATGTTAGCATCAGACTAGGCTTCAAGCCAGCGTCATTTCCCTTCACTAGTTTCTCACCGTTAAGCCTAAATTATACTTGTCATGTTTACATTACATTTATATTCTGTCAATGTAAATTGTCCAAGGATGATTTCATGCTCCATGTGGTCACAAAAACCAGCAGGCACGCAGACATCAGCACGAGGGTCCGTGCTGATGTCTGACGAAGACATTTACGGACGCAGTGTCTGTCGTGTGTGTGTGTGTGTGTGTGTGTATATATATTTATCTGTTCACTGTGTTACACAGCAGCTGTTTGTTTTTCAAATAAATAGTTTAACAGATCAACTGATAGACTGATTGTAAATCATTCCATCATCCGTTACGACTGGCTGATCCTTATGCTTGATGAACACTCATGCATCGATAAGATTCATAATTGTACGTTTCAGTTTAAAGGTGAAGAGGAAAACTTGCAGTATATAAAGGCTCTGAACTATTTCTGATAATTGTTTTGGACTTTAAAAAATGTTTCAGGAATGCCACAATAACAACAACAAAAAAGGAGAAAACAAAGCCAGTCTATTGAATTCTCTGCATGTGTGCGCACGCACACACAGACACACACGTGTACCCTTGCACGCACATGCACACACGCACACTTTTCTCCCTCCTTTCACACCATTTACCCACCTGCACCCAGAGTGCTTCCGCCACCTCATCTATAATCGTTCCCACCTCCCGGAACTCTCCTGAATACTTCACGTAACCCCAGGCACAGAGCGACAGCAGCGCCACCCCCATGACCAGGTTAGCCAGCGTGGCTAAGGTGCTCAGGCCAATGAAACCCGTCACTCCAGACACCACATAGGTGATGAACATGACAGCGAAAAGCGTGGCAGGGGTGCGTGCTGCGTAGAAGATGTTTTTGCCATCGTTCTGCTTGGTGAGGTTGGTGTAGGCCTCCTCCAGCTCTGACTCCAGCTGATTCTGGTAGCGCTGACAAAACTCCTTGCCCCCCATTTTCTTCACAGAGCGGAAGTAAGACACGGAGTAATCGCGGATCTCCTCGTGGCAGCGCTTCAGGTCAGCCGGGGCGACGTAAGGCTTGTCCCCTCCGCAGACCTGTAGGCGTGAAAATGTGAGATCAAGAAAAAGCCTTTCCTTCTAAATGTTTATTATTTATTTATGTAGTTATTCATTCCAAGTCATTCTGTTGGTTTGTTTGTAGCTTATTACATTTATATCACATTTACGCAGAAAAAAATATTTACTGCATTTTCCTGAGTCAGTCGTGTAAAATTAGTCATAGTTTTCATATGTAAATGGTTGAAAGGAGGAAAAAAAAACTACTTGACTTGATATATTTAAAGGATCCATGCAAATACTTGATTGCGATACTCTGAGGGCTGGTAATTCTAATCAATCTAATTTTCAAAGTACAGCACCGAAAAAAAAGGGGGAAGGAAAAAAGAAAAATGGCTGTAGTGATTTACATGGTCAAACGTACATGGAAATGCATTGATATGGCAAAAACAGAGTTTGTACAATTCTAATTGATCACTTAATTATTCATTCTGGGTTGTTTTTTTCCCTATCCAGGTACGCTTTTACTGTACTGGCTGTGTGTCAGTGACTCTTGTCAGCCTGGAAAATGTAGCCTGAAGCTTACTGCCTAAAATGCCAGGTGATTATCAGGTAGGAAGCACAGACTGATTATTCCTGCCATTCCCTCATTTGCTCCCTGGACTTGGGCACCCTTAAGACTTCGTTCACGATGAATGTCAAGGATAAACCGGTCCTTACCTGCTCCATTTTCTTGTTGTACATGTCTTTGGCTCCTGCCACAGCTGTCAGGTTGTTGGCCTCTGCTGTTGCCTGAGAAAAAATGAAAAGACAAAAACATTGAACATAAACTTAATCAAAACAAGATGACTTTAAAAGATTCCCAGCTACTAACCTGCAGCATGGTCTTTGGGTGAGGCAGCTCCTCTCCTTGATAGATCTTTATGTAAGCCTAGAGTAATGAAAAATAAGGCACAGCATCACAAACGTGTTTCTTGCACAGTTAACATTCTGGCAGGTAGGTGAATTAACAAGTACTCCAACTAAAAGGCTGGTGTGATCTTTAAAAATGAGTTGATAGTGCAAAAAACCCAAAATATAATTTAATGCACATATGATTTAGCACACTTGTATTGGAAAGTTGGAGAAACATAATCTGATGACAAAGAACTGAATAGTTGTCAGTGAGACCACAAAAGCTTTGGACAGCTGTGTGTCATTTATTCACTCTAAAGCTTTTGGGATTTATCAAAAAATCCAGAAGGGTGTATAATTCAAAGCTTTGTATTTGTAGTGCAGGAGGTCAATATAAAAAGCACTACAATCATTTGTGCAAGCAGCTGTAATCCTGTATACACTGAGCCCTCTGTCTTTTTTTTTATTTAATTAATTGAATTTTAACAACAATAGGTCATATTTGGGTCATAGACTGGTATTTATTTAAAATTATGCACCACCTTGAAGTACTCCAGAAGATCTTTGCAGGTGACCTTGTTGCCTCCGATCTCTTTCTCTACCAGCTGACTCGGCGCCAGAAGAAGAGGCACGAGCTGGGCCAACTCTTTTTTGAAATCTTCATCAATGTCTAAAACATGGAAAGTTGTGTAATTTCAGTCCAAAGTGCTTTGGCAACGTAATCCTTAAAGTAAAACTTGGCACTCTGAAGCAATGTTGTAATTCTCTTTTTATCAATATTAAAAAGGGTTATGGCAGCTATCATCTCTGAAGTTAGAAATGCCACTCAAAGAATCCTCTCATATAAATTTTCTGGTTTTAAGCCTGATGGGGACGATGCCATGCATAAACCCAATGCTGACTGGTTGAAAAGTGGGCATGAACAGGAAAGGGAGTGACAGCAGTGTTCATCATGAAAGGGAAAAGTTGAAAAAACTCCCATTAAGGTTAAAGAGAAGCATGAGAAGCTCAAAAATGGTTGCAGTGGACCGTTTTCATTGTGTTTACAATTTTTGTTTCACTTCAGCTCCCTGCATGTTTTTAATTCGGTCTTCTCTGTGGGCACCTAATGGGAAAACACCAGTAAGAACAAGAGTTAACCCACAGACCAGTTTTGACACTGGCTGAGGTCACAGATAAAACATGTAGGTGCCAATCTGCAAAGTTTTGAGCAGGCTCTATGCACAACCAGCACCTACCACGTCTCTAGCCAGTAGTTTACATTACTACTGTTGCCTTGTTCTCACCTCTCAGCCTGCCGTCAAATTTTGGGTTAGTAGCCACCTTCAGGCCAGGATGTGGCAGCAGGAAGCAGTTGATGTTGGAAAAACAGTGCTGGATATGGTTTCTCACATTCTGCAACTCTTCATGTTGATTATGTTTAACCTGCATCGACACACAGCCACATGGTGGAAATGTGAGCTTGTTACTGACTTTGTGTTTTTCCAAGAAGATATTTGTGCTGCAGGAGGCAATAATCAATGTATAAACATCAGGTTATGGTATGGTAGGTTTCTTCTGTCTAGAAGCCTGTATCCTCTGACATTCCCCCCCCCTTTTACTTTTTGAATCTGCATTGGAATGTAATTCTCACCTGCAGTCTTTTATCCAGAAATTCGTTGCCTCCTTTCATTCCATAACAGTATTCATAAGGAAAACACCAATCCCGAATGAGGAACATTAGAGACTAAAAGACAAAAACAACAGAACAGATAGTCAGAGAATGAATATGAGTATAAAAAACTAAAAAAAAAACAAAACATTGTAACTGAAATACAATAATTAGTTTTTTTTTTTACCTTTCCTTATCCACACTAAATTTGTTTTTCAGTAAAAGGGCTGACTTTATAAACATCAAAACATACGTACACCATAAATTGCAACAAATGCGCACAGCGAACAGAAGAAGCCAGTACCTGGAAAGGTTTCTCGGACACCTCTTCCATTGCAAGACGGCCGTATTCTGTGAAGAGCTTCACATGAAAGGAATTATAAATGACAGTGAAAAAACTGAATATTCTGATTGTACTTTTTGGTGGGATGAGAAAAGAAACCCAGACAAACCTGGAGGTGCTGTAGGTCATCCTCTTGGATGTTTGAAGATAGATTGTACACCTGAAAGAACAAATAAAAAAAATAAAAAATGCAATGCAAGACTTAAGTCTCAATATGTTAAAATAAATATGCAAGGACATTTTAGTCAAAGAAAAGACTTGCTTTGAGTATCACCTGTACAGAGCTGGTCATTGTGCTGAGGGCAAAAACTGTAGCACTGTCCTTTATGGTAGACTGACTGTCAAATGCTCCTTGAGTGTCAACGAGGAGTACAGCAACCTGTCGGGACGAGCATGGGTTTGTGTTGAAATGTTTGAAAATTCATTAACAAAAGATGAAATTAACTGTTCGTGATAAATATGTCTGGCGAGGAGTGGGGGAGGTTGTATCTACCTTGTTGCCATCAGGCTTCTCCACCACAAACACTTCACTCCAGACCTGAATTCCTGTGGTTTCCCTCTCACACCCTCCTCTCCAGGAGAACCCAGTCAGGGGCTCATCATTACCTCCTATCCACGAGTCTTTATCCTGCAAAAGGAAAGAGTCAAGATGAGACAGAAGGGAATAACCAAGGAGGTTTTTGTCCTCTAGATCCATGTGAATTCCTGTCAAGGACTGGGAGCAGAAGAAAGATAAAAGGAAAAATTGTACAGGTACACTGCCCAATGGGGCCAAGCCCAAGGTCTTTTGTCAGTGCTGTGTGTTGTAACGTTTCTGGGATGGTGCAGTATGCTCAACGAAAGAAAAGCAACCAAAGGTTCATCACCATGTTTTATAGCATCTATGACAATTACAGCAACACGATTGAACTAAACATTTTACAACGAGACATCAACAGAAACTGAACAAACATAAATAAAAATCTTTTCTTTATATAGATTTTACATAACTGTTGCGATTGTGAGCACAAACGTCAATTAATGGTAACTCTTTGTGGCAATGAGTGTTTATCCCACTGACCACAAATAGTGTGTGTGATTTAAAGGTCAGAGTACATTGTTTGATTAGTACGTAGTTACAGTATCTCTCTGCTCTGTGTCCAAGTATGATCTGATGACAGATAATAAATACCTGGTGACTATACTCCCTGTAATAAAAAAGAAAAGAAAGCTGCACACACTTATTAAGTCTAGTGATAACATTAACTCATGAATTAATTAACATTAACTTCATGAATGCCCATGTTCATAACCAACAACTTTGAGAAATACCATACCAACACCCTTTCCTGGTGTGTGTTCATGTGTGTGTTATTTGAAAATAAGTGTAAGGTGATCCTGACTGCTTCTGTGTGTCCAGCTGCCGTTAGAGGGGCTGAAAGACTCGCTGTTTACACTTGTGTAGGAAATAAACAAGATACTGTGCTCACGTGGACCATGTGGACCTCACTGCAAATCTTACTCTCCTGGTTCAGCAAGTATCTCAGTACAAATTGAAAACTGGAAGCACTTGTCTTTGCTCGTCACTTGTACATGCAAATACTAGTTGAAGTGTCCTCTGCTATCCTCTGTCACGTCTACCCACTTTCACAATCTCTACTGACTGAAAACGTTATTCAATAGTCACCCTCTGAGCAAGTATAAACTCGTATGTTTATCGGGTTGTACCAATATGATTAAAGATGATTCTTTAACACCAACTGCTCTGATATACAGCAGACTCTCATGAGCCTATCTGAGAAGTCGTAGAGAAAGAGGTGGGGTACACCCTGAACAGGTCTCCAGTCTATCACAGGACTAATACAGAGAGACAAATTCATGTTCTCAAACACATCTATGACCACCTTAGAATTACTTGCATGTCTTTGGACTGTGGGAGGAAACCAAAACAGAGAGAAAAACATGCAAACCTCAGACAGAAAGAGACAGCTCAGAAAATCTGAGCCAAAATGCATCTTTGTCTACATTTAATGCAACTAGTATTTGTAACTTTAGCAACTTTTTTTTTTTTTTTTTTTTTTTTAATCCCCCCAAAAAAA
>VUQR01037046.1:34166-46515 GCA_015108515.1 Hemichromis elongatus
TCCCCACGAGAGAAAGTATTAAGTACAACAGTCATCTCACCCGGTTGTGCATGTAGCGCAGCATAAAGTCCAGCAGGAAGGACTTTCCCTTCCTAAAGGCTCCGGCCACAGACACAACCACCACGTTCAGGTCCTTCACGTCTTTCTGCAGCAGGACTTCCTCCAGTGCTGCAGCGTTCAGCTCAAAGTTGTGCTCATTTGCCTGGACAATCTGGATGGGCCTGGCCTCTTTTTTCTCTACCACAGGCTGAAGACACAAGTTTGCAAACAGATTTGTCAGGGAGATTCCAAGTAATGTTTGTAGTGACCTTCAAAGACCTCATAGTTGATCATAATATTCTCCCAAGTGTTGCTTATATCAACATTTATAAAAGTATTTTATATTTATACATTCTAAATCTCATTAACAGACCAATATGTTAGGAGACACATCAAACCTTCAGATCTTTTTCCTGACTCCCTTCCTTTGGTTGGGGGGTGGGACTGATATTTTTGCCCAAATCCGTGGTTCTGGGAAACAAATCATCGTCATCTTCAGACTTCACTTCAGGTTTTGGAGGCTTGCGTTGGGAAATGGTGCAATCTTTGAAACCATTGACACCCTTAGAGCCTAAGACAAAGTGGAGATAAAAAGTTAAAATGAAAGTGGTTAAATAACACCATGCTAGATGATAAAAGATAAACTGAGAAATGGGAATGTAGAGGCCAGCTTATTTTCTAAGGAAACGTTTACTTCCTTATTTCTAAGGAAAAACTTTTAACACAACTTCCTTTAGACTACTGTTCTGTAAAGATAGAAAGAAAAAAAGAAATGCCACATGGAACAAACTGAAGAAAGGAATCTTTCCAGCTTTGTGTATTGTGCTAAATACTGTTATCCACTCTGGTTCCTTTCATCTAGGTCAAGCTCTAAAATAACTTTGCGCTGAAAATCACAAAGGGCCAGAAAAAAGGACAAGTAAAGTAAGTCACCAGGACTGTGCTTTCAGTGTTCTACTAAGCTTTTTTTTTTTTAAAAAAAATCTGTAAATATTCACTGATAATTTTTAAGCCGTTTCCTCAAAAACTGCACATTTCTTCCTGTATCATTGCCATAAAGGCAGTAAAAATTAGTTTGATGAACTCCAAAATCTGATATTTACAGATGAATGGATTCTTGCATCTTTGAATGACATAAAATTATCTTTTAAAACAAAAACATTACCGTGGTGTCTTCTAAAGATTCAGAATATTCACAGGTGAAGGCTAAAATGACACTAATTTAAGTACACAGTAAACGGTGTACTTAAATATAGCTTATTTACAGTCTATGAAACAGGTTAGACTACAAGTATTAAACCTTGATCATTCAAATACTTATGCGATTAGCCATTCATACCTAGTTGTCTCAGTCACGTCTGTCACAAGATTTAAATGAGCTTTTAGGAAAGCAACATGACCAGTCTCTTCTAATTTGGTTGGCATTCCTGATAAGTACATGATGGAAGTACTGATATTCACAAGAATGATTACTATGGGCTCCTGTTTAATAGACACAATCAAGATACGCAAAAATTATCAGCAGTCGCATAACTAAAAATACAAGATAAGACATCACAATTATGAAAGTGTAAGGTTATGTATTATTAGTGTGTTTAACTGAAAAAAAAGGAGGAATTATACACTACTTCTATCCAGGACCAAAAGCAGTGTCATTAGACATTGTACAAGTAAGTCCAAAAATGTAAAAGTTATTTTAAAAAGAAGCGTTATCACTTATACAACTGTAAAACATGAATTGTGTACACAAAAGATACATATTTTTAAATCATGAAAAATGCCAAAAATGTATTATTTGCTGTTCTTCAAATGTGAGAATATGCAGCTTTATAATTCTGTTTAAAAAGGAAATAAATGTTTTTGTAACGCCAACCAAGAAGTATTCAGAGCACATATGATCAGACCATCAGCTAACAGAGGGGCTTCAGTTGTGACACTTGTGTTCACTGCTGGCAGCACAGCAGTGAACACAGCTAGCACAGAACAGCTGGCGTGCTTTAGAGAATATAAGCAGCTGCAGCTAGGAAAGCAATGGTGGACAGCAAATAGGTGATTATTCTTTGTTTAAGAGCGTACTAAAAACTAGCTAGCTAACTAATAAAACCTCATCTTCTTGCAGAACTTTTAAAGCAACTAAAAAGCAGTATTTCCTGTGAGAGACACCCATTAAGTGTGGACTTGGGGCTTAACCCTAACTTCGTAAATATTTTAAATGTACAAAATAAGTTTTACAACCAAGTTTTCCCTAGCTCAATATTGGACTTTGGGAGTGGCTTGGCATGGAAGTGTGATTGACTGCATATTGTTGAAGCAAAGAATCTGTGCTGCCTTACTAAACTGAACTTTTTTCCTTGTTATTTTTGTCTGAGTCTTTAACTGTATATTAAATATGACAGCCACCAAAGAAAAGGAACATTTCTGAAATATATAAGATTGTACAAAGTTCTGTGAAATTGATACTTGGACTTCTAAGCTTCTCATCTGTGATGTCTTGCTTGTTGCTTCTTTTATTTCTGTAAAATTCTATTTCTACTAATAATGTGGATCTTTGGATCCACATTATTAGTCTAATATTAGTCTAATATTTTGAAACCTCACACTGGGTTTTTAGAGTTCAACAACACTGTTTTTCAATGTTTTCTCACAAAAGGAGAATCCAACAACCAATTATTTTTTTAAAGAACCTGAAGAATAATTATAGCTGGCTAACAGTTTCAGCTTTTGAGAACATCGGGTGATATTTCTTAAGAGAACAACTGTAAGGAGGACATCCAAAGACCCTCTTGGAGCTGCAAAACGGCCACAGTGGTGTTGTAAGCGCGGGGCAGTTACAGTAATCTCCTCTGCACACAAATTAGCCCTGAGCATTTCCTCAGTCCGTGGCACTGCAGGATTCCATCAAGACCAAAGCAGCACTTAGCAGAATGAAGTGGCACAGACTGCAGAAACCCACACAAAGGCACTATTCTGCTGATACTGCGAGGAGTCTATGTTGCAAAAAAAACAAACAAACATACAGGCCGAGTATGTAAGAAAGCATAACAGACAGTAAAACCCCATTAGCTCTGCCGATATGTGCACCAACTACAACACAAACACTTCATGATATATTAGCAAATGCACTGCCCTGCTCCTCAGCTATCAGAAAATGAGGACAGGCCTAAAATTAGCCTCCTTAACTTGTTATCTTATGGTGGCACAGAGCAGATGTTAACTGGCCTACATGATTCCCTGGCACACAATGCTAATATGATGAGGAATTTGCATTACACAAGCATAAAGCAGCACAAATCCTAGAGATATGCGTGACCAGTTGACAAGCTATTTAAACACTACTTCCCTTGTTAGATGACATTGGAAAACAAATTCTTCACATTTTCTTAATGTACATCAGTTAACTATTGTTTGAGATGCTCCAGTGCTCCTTGGGATGGATTGAAACATGTCGATCTGTCACAGAAAGATGTAAACAAGCAAGGTGTAAGACAACCAGTCAAACTAGCACTGCTTGTAGTGTAGTCAGCTCTAATCACCACTGAACAGATATGTAAACACAATCTGGATGCTAAAGGGTAATTTATTCCTCTGTGCTCAATCTATGGAAGGTTTCCGAAGCATTACGCAGTTATGATGTACATTTAATTCAGAAGTATAAATCTAATTTAAAAACAACTAATTTAGCTTTATTTAATTGATTGGAAAATAATTAAAAAATAAAAACTAGTGGAAAAATGCTAACAATTGGCCAAACTCTAATACAAACACAAGTGCAAACACAGTCTTGCATCCGCTTCCAGTTTTGTTGAGGTTCTATCTTTAACTATCAAGTGCAAGAATAGTATGCAAGGTAGCCTACATCTCAGCAGCATATCCCAAATGAGCTTCCCTGGCCTCACCCCCTCCCCTCGACTCCTGCACTACATCTGAGGCAAACTTTGATAAACCTACAGTCCTGTAACTTAAGCAGCTGTCTAAATATGGAAGGTTTCCTACTTTAAACAAGCAATGTCTGTGTAGGAGTGCAAAAATTAACAAGAAAAATGGCCTTTGAGAGTAAAGATGTATTTTAAAAGAAAATGTTATATCCAGTTAGTCAACCATGATTGTGTAAAAAATTAACAAATAACATTTCTAGTGGGGTCGCAAGAGAGAAAACTGGCATTTAAAGTGTTGAGGAGAAAAAGGAGGGAGAAAATTCAAGCAAAAATCTGCTGTTGCAACCACAGATTAGTAACACCAGCTAGTCACAAGCCCGATTAAAACTCCTTCTCCCAGTCGTAGTACATCCAGAATATACATGATAATTACTAGGTGATACTTGTTTATTGAATGCATAAAGAAGGAGCAGTTCACTCTAGGCTATTAAGATGCAGCTATGCTGACTTCCCTGCACACCAACACTAAAAGACAACCTGACTTGGCCTCTCTGGACACGAGTCAACGAGGGCAAATGTTGAGTTGCAGCAAGCAGACCAATGTGGAGTCTGCAAGGACAAAGTGCACATTAAGAGCAGCCGGAGTTAGGGAATACTGTTGTTGCCACTGAGTCAGCTGGTATATTCCAAACTAGACATAAGGGTTATCACGATAAGGATTCCTGACTGTCACAGCAGCAACTCTTTAGTATTCAGTCAAATATTTTGACCTGGTTTAACAAAAGTACTACTGAAACTACTGACAACAGGACTATTTTCTACATTTGTAAAAAAAAAGTTCAAGTTATCACAACATAGAATGGAAAGATGTGACAAGCTTTTTAAAATATTTATCATCAACTATAGGTTTCAAACATAACCATTAGGACCACAGTGAAAAGTATCATGGGCAAGTTAATAGCCCAATTTAGACCAATAGCTATTATGATGGTGGTATCATAGTTTATGGTGAAGCTGCACTTTCTCCTTTCTGTCACACACAGCTGAACACACGTGGTGTGCTATATTATTGAAACAAACTGTTGCAGATCAAAGCCAATACAATCTTTTATCAAACCGTCTTTTTAACGAGGTTAAACACGAAAAAAAATTTCTTGTCACCTGACCATGGTCTTAATGAGGTAAAATAAAAATTGTCTGCCGGTTCAGCCTGGCATGACCTTTAAATAATGGAATGCAATGCAATATTGCTTTAGTTGCCTTATTTTTTTTTCCTTGCAGTTTTAGACTATTTATATGAAATCTAGTTCTCTCTGGGATTAACTATTTATGCAAACTGTTACCTTACTTAACAAAATTTTTTCTGTGTTATTTATGGCTATTTGATAACCAAACATGTATGTTAAGGTTAAGTAAACTAAACCCAACTTTTAAACTGATTAAAAAGTATTTTTATCATAGTCCTGTTGACTATGAGATTTAGGTCTGGACTTGACTAGGCCACTCCAAAACAATTATTTTTTTAAGCTATTCAGAATTAGACTATTCTGGTGTGTTTCAGATCATAATGCTGTCCTGCTGCATAATGCGAGTGGGGTTAAACTTCATAGTTGGATAGTCTCCTTCAGGATTTCATTTGCTAGAGAGCAAAATTCATGGTTCCATCAATTAGAGCAAGTTGCCCAGATCCTGACTTCCAAAAAGTTACAATTTTTGTCTCATCAGAACACAGAATATTTTCCCAAAGGCCACTCCTGGGAAAGTTCATCACTGCTCCAAGTTTACTCCATTTGTGGATAATGGTAAAAATGGTAATGGCTCCTACTGTGATTTGCTGGAGTACCAAAGCTACGTAATCCTTTCCAGACTGATAGATGTCAATGACTTTGTTTCTAATTTGTTTTCAGTAGACTGTGCCATGATGTGTTACTTTTTAAGACATCTTAGCATACTTCACTTTGTCAGACAGGTTCAGTTTGAAGGACTTATTTATTCAACAGGTCTGGCAGTTATCAAGGCTGGGTGGGGCTAGTGAAAGGTTACAAAAATGTGTTTAATCATATTTAACAAGGGTGAGCAATTACTCTTTCCACACAGGTAGGTAACCTTTTTCCCTTAATAAATGAAATCCCAATTTAAAAACTGAATATTGTATTTACTCAGGTGTGTGTCAATAAGAAAACACTCTGCAAATTGTTAATAAGTCAGACCTTTACATGACATCAGAACAACTATAATCAATGTCATTGGGATAATTTAACTCTGATAATGAATATGCAAAATAGATCAAATTCAATACAAAAATAAAAAATAGACAAATTAGCTACATTACCTTCATAGGTTCGTGGGTATGGTTTACTTATTTTCATTTTCTGTGAAAAACCACACAGGCAAATGTAGATCTAATTGGAATTTACCCTGTTTGGGTCTGCTAACAAAGTGAGCAGACTACTTATAGGGTATGTAAAAATATCCCAGTCATTAGCGGGATGAGATTAGCGCGACGTTACTCGATTTGTATGTCTACAATCCAGTAAAAGGATTTAAACTTAAGAATGAAAGCACTATAAGGCAGTGAGTGAGTGTGCAGGATGTTGGAAAGGGGGGAGAAAGCGCGGACAAGCCGTGAGTCCTTCCTGGAAACAGGTGAAAGTGGCGGCCCGGACAAACGAGGAGGCAGGTGTCGCGTTTGAATTTTGTATTCGGGACGGATTCACTTTTCTACAGCAGCCTTTTCTCCCCAAGTTACCGAAGAAGAAAAAAAACACACTTTAACAAAGAGGAATCAAAACCCGACGAGACGCATTTCACCTCAAGTAAATTTCGCACACTTTAAACTGTGTTTGCGAGCCACAGCAGATACATCCTGCCCGGGGTACCGCGTTTGGCAGGACAGCACGGGTCTCTCCAACTGAAAACAGAAACGTCTGGCTAACGATAAACCCCACTGACTGGGACAAAGACCACCGAAACATAAATACTTTCACTCGTAAATGCAGTCCCGGCTTTACCCTCCTCATCAACTTCCTGTCACGCGTCTTTTCACATAAATAAAAATACTTTACCTTTGCCATCAATTCTGTGGTTGTAGTTGGTCTCAAAGTGAGTTCTATTCTCCAACCCGCTCTCCGCCGCCATCTTGGACTACTGAAACCTACCGTTGCTGACGTCAAAGGAGCTTTTTTTTCTTCTTCTTCTCGCGCACTTAAGTTTTATCCCGCCCCGTGGCTGCTGCCGCAGCAATGCAAACTATTTACAGACATCCCAGATGGAAAAACAAGTGTTTCTTTTAATATTTTACGGCACACATTTACCTAACCATTGCACCAATTCAAACTTTAAATTTCGTCCCTTTGACACCAGCATAAACTCTGATTTCAGGGGCGTAGCAATGAGTTCTTTCAATCCCCTGTTGCAGGGATTCCCAAAGTGTGAGCTGCAGCCCTCTGGTGGGCATTGAAACTACTTCAGTTGGCATCTAGAGTTTGTTTACAAAAAAAAAAATATTGTAAAACATCTAATCTTAGAACATACATTTTATCACGGTTATCAAGCAGAAGTCATCAAAAGGTAATTATTGTATTTATTGAAGAATTTATATTTGATTTAGTTGTTGTCTGGTGCATCATCCTCACTGGTGTGAATGTTGTACTGCTCTGCAATGGACACTTTTCATTGGTTTTAACACTAGTTCAGCTCTTTGTACATTATTACTTTGCTTTTCTCAGCAACAGCATAAGCAAGATTGGCCCACAGACCAGTTATACCAGATGCTTTTTACACTGCCTCCATCTGACAAGAGAGCACTCTGCTGGTAGACAGGCTGTCCCAAATATGGTGCTACATCAAAAAAGAAAGAGCAAAGGTTGAAACAGTCAGCTCTTAAATGCTCCAGGGAGACTGACCAGGCACTCTGAGTTGCACTAATTAACCTCACCTACCAGGATACCACAGAGGGACAATCAGTGGAAATCACAGCAGGCCCTGGCCAAGATAGAGGACTGTCCAAGTAGTGACTGAAAGAATGAATACATGTAGATACATGTGGGGAAAATAAGCTTCCTCCTGAGGGTGTCTGGGCTTTTCTTTTACAGATAACACGAGGAGCTGGTTCAGAGGAATTCAGAGTAGAGTTACTACTCCTTTTTATTGAAAAGGAGCCAGTTAACATGGTCGTATGTGTTTTTGGGCATGTCCTTCTTGGACATGGGAGGAGGCCATGGTTAGACTCAAGTCACGCTGGAGAGATTATCCATCTTGACTGGCTTGGGAATGCCTCAATGTCTCATCAGAGGAGCCAGAGGAGATGGCTGGGGAGAGGGAGGTTGTTGGTCTCGTTTTAGACTTAGTTCCCATAGATGCCCAACTTCACATCATTAAAAACCATGTTTAAAGCTTAATACAAAAAATAGTTTTAGTCTCTATTCATAGTTTCTTTTTTAATATTATACAAAGAGTCAGGAAACGTAATGAGAGCTATGTGTGGCACATTCAGAACTGCTGCTTTCTGTTTTTCTCTTGTTTACATGACTAGGTCTCATTGGTTCACTAATGCTTCCATAGTTAACAACATTGTTTCCCATCTGTAGAATATGAGATAGGGATCTTGGAGGAAATATCCATTTCCTCAGCATTTTTGTGGAATCCTGCCTGTACTCTTTATTGTTTGGGTGCTTCACTTCTCTTCTGTACTACTCTTGTTCTTGTCTAATAATCACAATCAGAAATATGTCTTTAGAGACACACTTAAAGGAGCAGAATAAATTATACTAAGCAGTTATTAGGTAAAAAACAAACAAAACAAAACAAACAAAAGCTATCTTTAAAACCCCACACATTCTGACAATTCCCTAAGAGCAGCACTTGGCAGTGGTGGGAAGGAAGAACTCCCTTTTAATGGTAAGAAACCTAGCACAACCAGGCTCAGAGAGGGGTTGCCATCTGCTGTGACCTTTGGGGCTGAGGGAAAAGAGAAGTGAGACAAGGAGAGCATAAAGAGATGATGAAATAAAACACAGAGAAGACAAGTGTTAATGGCATGCAGTAGTAAAATACGTGGGCAAAGTGTACAAGAACTGCTCAGTGCATCATGAGGTCCAGCAGCAGTGTGAACTGATTGCAGTTGATCCAGTCCTAATGATAACCTTAGTTCAAGATTAAAGTTTGAGGTCTAAACAACACAAAACCCATCGTGCCCTATCGTACATAAACATATCTCATCAGCTTCTTTGTGTTTAGTAGGAATTAGCTAATCTTAACATGCCAAAACTATCACTGCGCGCATAGAAGGATCCTAGTATTAACAATTAGTACACTTACACAAGCCCAATAGCAAGACTTTCAGTTTTATTTGCTTCATTAATTCACCAACTCACCATTAATTAATTTACCTATTGTTACCCATTGTGGTGACTAGCAGCCATTTTTAGGCCTTGTTCAATTTCAACAAAATTTTTCTCCTCCTTACTTTGACAAGGCTTAATTTTGCTGACACGGGGAAACTGCCCACAAGTAAGATAAGCAGTTATCTCATGTGTTTAGCCATATATTCAAGACATTAGAGAAAAGCTGCACTCTGGTTACTAACTTTATGGCTCTAACTGCTCTGAGTCACGATGGTTACTAAACAAAAAGCCATAAAAGCTCTTCTTAGTGTGATAAACTCAATTCATGCATTTGCCCATCATACAGGACTGACATCCTGTAAAGTTTCTCTGCTAAAAATGAGGGCAGCTTTTCTTCATACCTTCTAATTATATGTCTGATAAGTCAGTGAGGTGAGTTTTTATTCGCATAATAGCAGGTCCAATTCAGTTTGATTTGAATTGAACTGTGGACTTTATATTGTCAGAAAGGCCCTACAAAAAATAAAAGAACTCCACTGATAATAGTTCCTTGTTTGCAAATCTGTCAATCTTGGTTATGGTGGTGGGGAAGAACTCCCTTTTAACAGGAAGAAACCTTCAATATAATAAGGTGTGGGGAGGAGCAGCCATTTTCCATGAGTGGATCTTTTGTAAGGGGAAAAAGAAGATAAAAGAGGCAACATAGAGAGGCCACCAACATAATATAACACAGTAAGCAGAAGTAGGAGAGGACAGACAATTTGATGATATGCTGTACTGATATACAAATGCATGAGTAGTGAAAAGAGAATACTGAAGGATGCTTCACGGTAAGGAACTTAGCTTCTTCGTGTTGTTTTTGTTTACTCACTTACTGTTTTATTTTGAAATCTCTGTTCGGCTTACCCTCCAGTTTGGTCTGCTGCAGCCTTTGCCTACATTCCTGCATTCTTTTTGTGCCACACCCGCACCTGTGTTCAATTAGTGAATCAGTCTCTTGAGTATCCTCCTGCACCTCCTATTAAACTGCAGGAAAACATTACATGAGTACATAGTTAGTCTTTAACTTTTCTTGCTAATGCCCCACATTTCAATTCTTTTCCTGTTGTGACTGTTAGGCAGTAGTTTGAGCCTATAAGCCTTAATCAAAAAGACTGAGCTCTAATATTAGGAATACTAGGAAAATTTAAATAATACCACTTATGTTATGTTAATGATGTATGTTAATCATGGAGCTCTTTTTCTTTTCATTATTGTTCTTGAGAGAGTTCAGTTATCTGTACCAATTTTACATTTTAATATACCTTTTGAGCAAATAAATGATATGAAAGAGTACTAAAAGTTAAAAACAGCTGTCCTTGCTCTGTTCAGTGGTTTAAAATGTCACCATTAAGCGAGCCTTGTACAAGAAGTATGTAACACGGTGAACTAATGTTGCCTGTGTTAATTCATCTCCATGTTTGTTATGTAAAGTTACACTGGTTTGGGAGTGGCTTGGTGTGTCACATTTGCAGTAAACCAATGGCTGTGATGGGGTTGGATTCATTAAAGGCAGGTGTATTTGATTGCACTGATACTCTAGTCTACTCATAGCTCACACTACAAACATTGCTGTGATCGTTTGTCTTTCTGTGTAGCTATGTAATATGACCCAATCTAAGATGCCCTGATATGTTTATGATGGCTAGTTTGTGAGTCTTTGAATTGTATAATGAAACTGTATGTTTCGCTCTGTATTCAAGTGGGACACTGTACGGTTTTTATCCTTTGTTGTTGGATCATTGTTTTATAGAATTTTATTGACTGTCATCTTTTGCCCATGACTAAGATGGTTGTTCAGACCTAGAATCTCTGTGTTACAGGTAATTTATATGGTCAAGATAATCCAATAGTCCATTGTTAGAGATCCTGTGACGCAAAAGCTTCACAACAACTACATGGGTAAGATGGGTTGTGTCATGGACTTCTTAGGTTTCAGTTTGGTGGTAGGTATGTAACCAAAGCTTGGACTGTTTGCATTAGCTAGGGCAGTGAGTGAGGTGACTTTGCACTAGCATTTTGTTCATCTAGGAAGTGCATTTTCAAGTTCTGTTATCCAACAAAGCTCTTTAGGGAAGGTAAACAAGGGCACTGTAACATTCCTGTTCACATAGATGAACACAATCAATGTACACACAGAGCTAAAGAGAGAACAGAGAAATGGTAAGGTGGCTTTAAAGCTCACCTTAAACAGCCCTGTGGATGAGCTGCTCAGGTTTAAGTTGGCTAACTGTGATCAGGTGTCTGACAGATGCTGGATCACCACTCTTCTCTCTCAGGGACAACCCCCATTTATCTAGGAGATCCCGCTCCATCCCAGGATTAAATGTGACATTTAAGAGTAGCTGGAGGTGACTCACTTGTCTTTCCTGTAGTCAACTAATCCAATACACATTCAGTGTGTCAGGGAAATGTCCTTGTTTTAATCTTGAGTGTTTTACATGCAGTTGTAAACTGTATTTATCTGGGGTGACAAAGATGTAGCCTTTTCTTTCTAAAAAGAAAAGGCTACATGAACCACAATCGATATAATGATCAATAAATATTTCACAAAGGTGATCAAATCTACACTAACTAAATGATCTGGCGTGTTAGGATTATTGTGTCTAGCTGTATTTTCTTTGCTATGGGTTCAACAATAGCCCCCCCTTCTGCCCCACACTATAATGGCTAAGTTGAAGTTATACATAGGAAAAGGTCAAGGCACACAAGGAGGAGGTTGGTGCCTGTGAAACTGACAGGTGGAAAGTAATTGGTTTTTTTGAAAGGGAGGGTGAATGCAGCCGTGTTAATCTGTGTCTGTGCTATTATTAGCCGGTCCCATCAGCCAGCAGAAACATGAGAGATGCACATGATGACAAGGCCTGGTAAGTTTAGCAAGTGGGTCAGAGAACAGTGACAGAACCTTCAGACCGGCATATTCAGACCAGCACTGAATTCCAGATCTGTGGACCCTATTTACAGTAAGTGAAAACGTCTAGACCTTGTAAAGGGACTTTCTAGGAATACAGTCAACAAACTGGGGTCATTGTTTGGAGGTTGATTGATCCC
>VUQR01037046.1:49551-68584 GCA_015108515.1 Hemichromis elongatus
ATTTTTCTTAATTCTTATTTTTAAAAAAAAAAAAAAAAAAGTGTGAAATTCAATTTAATATAAATGTTGATTTAGATTCAAACGTTTAAATGCATATAAAAAAGCGCCTAAAATCAACAATAAATAAATATCTAAATACATGCTTTTAGCAACAAAACCCCCCCCCATTATTTTCATTAACAACTAAGGAAAACACTCCAAAGGAAGAATGACTCAACCTTGTTTAAAAAAATCCAAATGTTAAAACGATTTAATTGATGAGCAACTGATAATGAAATTGTCTGATTGAGACTGGCATTGACAATATCAGCAAAATATCAACATTACATTTATGTCAAAATCATAATCACTCATTCTTCTTAAGTAATAAACACAGGAAAAGGCAGAGATACTTTGTCACCTATTTTGTACTGAGTAGAATAGTCCAATTCATAAAGACAGGCTCATATTTGAATTAAAAAACAGTACTTTACTTCAGGCAGGGCCTCTCCAGCAGGAGGGAACAGGGACCCCTTACATGGGAGAGAATTTTTAAAGGATTTCCCCCATAACATTTTTATAAATATTCTTCAAACAATATATTTTCTTAAAGTTTTAACCCAAAGCTGGACCAAAGATAGTGTGGGTTGGATTCAGGTTGGAAATGGTTCCCATCTGCAGTTGTGCACTTTTTAATATTACAGCACATTTTTACAATTTATAACAAATTATTTTCAGAGCCACTGGCTATTGACTGACCCCTTGGGGTTCACAGACCTCACTTTGGGAACCAAACTCTATTAAGAGACTTCTCACCACCCAGGAGTCTCTGGCTCTAAACATCACATTTATAATTTCTATTGTTATTAGAGTAAAATCTGATCTATTTGCACTAGAGAGGGGTTAATATTTATATATTTTCTCTATTTGATCATTTGCTCTATCATTTAAAATATTAATAACAGCAGACTATTACTGACTCCAAGCAGGCACCTTCATAATTATGCATGAGAGACAGAAAAAGAGAAGCAGTGACATGGACTAGAACGCTTTGGGATAATATTTTCCTCGTTTGAATCACCTGCTACTCCTCAGCGGGTGTCAAAACACAGCCTGTATCCAGTACAAGTCTTTGATCCTGCAACAGCAGCTTGCGTTTCCTCCCTTCAGCAACAGGTTTTTGCCCCCTCCCTCCAACTCCTCATACAGTTCAGTCAAGTTGCTGAATCAACAGCATTGCTGCCAGGTTGTCATGGTGTCTGACTGTTGAGTATCATGTCACGCGCCCCATCACAGCCAGACGTCCCCTCTGAAGCTCTGCAGCCCATACCGTGGTGACTGCATGAAGCTGGCCTAAACGGGGAAGCTAGGAGAAATTGGTGCTGTTTTGTCACCTTATCTAGCTGTAGTGTAAATGAAAACGTCTGCATGCTGAAGCTTTTAAACACTACATGAATATATTTTCAGCTGATGAGTGTTTGATTCTTAGGGAACCTAACCATACGTCACATTACATGTATTGTCACTGATGACAGCACTATTGGATTCATTCAGAGCAACCAGAAAAATGGTCAGCGTTTCTTTTTATTCATTAACAAAACCAAACCAGATCCAAAGTTTTACTTTAGCAGAAATATTATGAAGACAAACTTATATGTAAAGTGTGTCAGTGGCTTATCTTTATTGATGCACTGACATGTAACAGAGGTGGAGAGATGTGCATCACCATGAGAAAAATATGGTGTGATACTAAATTGAACAAATATGATTTAGTGGCAAAGTAAAAAAGAGTTTGCTTTATTTTGTGCTGGTTACAAGTGACTGTGGAGCAGACAGAAGGCGTGCCAGTAAAAAGAGTTGGAGACAAATTTGAGGAGTTTTATTTTAAGTCTTTACAGAGCATTATATTCTGACATGATTAATGTTGTTTTGTATGTAAACTCAACAAGTAACTAGCGTGTAATACTGCAGAAAATTAAAAACAATGCTATTCTATTCAATTGGTGAAGTAATAATAATGTCAGAAATGATGAAACCCTATTTATTTTCCGTAGGTTAGAGCAGTCTTTATGGCTGGATTGGAATAGGTGATAAAGTGTTAAAAGTTTTAAAGTCTGTATCATCATTTTATGATCGGAATTTTTTTTTTTTTTTAGAATTGCGTGCGAGTGGGCTGCAGCATTTGCATTATAGGTGACCAGTGCTGAACCGGAGCTCTGGTGTCTCCAAGGCTCCTGGCCCTCAGGGGCAGGAGTCTGAAAAGGAAAGCCAGAGAGGAGATTCCGAGGCCAGGCCAGCTAACACAGCAGCAGGGGCTCTCATCACTCTCTCCACACTTCTGCTGTCAGAGCTTTTGTTTCTGCAGCATTACTCACTCACAAGGCCCTGCCTCCCAGGTAACTACTCTGCTGAACTGGTGCTGCTGCATGGAGAGACAGTGCACAGACTCAGCACCACCCTCACAGAATGTGGGCCGACTGAATGATAGCTAGAAAAAAAAGAAAGAAGTAAATTTAATTGCTCAAGTAAACCACAAACTCATTACTCCACATCTGGAAGCAGAGCTTTATCCACACACGGCATCAGTCTGATATATGTAGATGTTGGATTAACTGTGACCTGCGAATCAGCTCCACATCCATTTATATCCTCGCTTTCCTGTAAAGACAGAATCAATTTGTGAAATATTAAAGCTGTACACAATAGCAGAAAGGTAATTTAAACTTTCCATGTACAAATACTTTGTCTTTGAATTCATCATTTGAATAATTCTGAGAAAGGATATTTAGCCTTGCATCATTTTGTCTCCCTTTAGGTAGAAAAGTTCTTCTCTGGTGAAAAGACGCCGTGTAATAACAGGGTGCGGATTTGATTTCAGTCGTCAGCGGCGCCACTGCTCTCGTGCCTCTGAATCCTCCACAGACCGAAGATGGATTTTAACAACGTTGTGTCTTCTGCTTTCCTTCACACATTTTCATTTACTTCCACTGACTATTCAAATTTACAGCTTACCCCCTGGTGTCATGGCATATAGGGAAAAAAACAAACATCAATAAACAAAAAGGTAGCATGTTGAACACTTTTGCAGGCATCACGCTGTGTTTTTTAAATGTCCTTTTTTCCCCCCTTCTAAATGTTTTGGCATTTACTTAGTAATTATCTATGCTTTAATTCTCATCTACCAAATTTGAAATACTCACAGTAAATATGATTGTTTACCACATTTTGCTCTTTGAAGACGCTTCAATCATTTCCAAGTGATTTTCTCTTTCCTCAAAAACACAAACTTTTCTCAGAGGAAATGCAGTTTTTCTGCACAGCTTTGAGTTAGACACATCAGAGTATAATAATATAATTCATTTTATTATTGTGTTGTTGATAAATTCAGCATTTTCTTCCCCTTGTTTGACATGCGAGATTTGCTTTTATTTACC
This sequence comes from Hemichromis elongatus, assembly GCA_015108515.1. Lineage (NCBI taxonomy): Eukaryota > Metazoa > Chordata > Actinopteri > Cichliformes > Cichlidae > Hemichromis > Hemichromis elongatus. The sequence goes on from VUQR01037046.1 coordinate 52,965, forward strand.
CAGAAGTGTCAGCAGATACATTATCTTCTTTCATGACAGTGACCTGGACAAAAAGCCTGCTGAGATACACGTCACATAAAAGTTTTACAGTATTCACATAATTTTATGGTACAATAACCAATGACCTGAGAGTCATAAAGAGGAGAGTGAGACAGTTTACAGCAGTAACATTCTTTATGAAAGACTTAAGTCACTTAAAATGTTTTCTAATAAAATTAGTCTTGGAAGTTATTTTACAAAGCTTTGCCAGGATCATGAAAGACACTGGTGTTTCGTAGGATGATCTAGATCAGCCTCAGATCGTCATATCTGGATATTTCTTTTATAAATAGGTAATTTACCAAGAATGGCTTGAACCACTTTCTCTGTGACTGTCTAGGCTTTGGGTTGTGTTTTCGTTTAGCTACATCTGAAATGTAAGATGTAACTTTCCAGATATATTGTCATAAATTGCAGTTTATCTCTTCAAAGCTGTTACATTTGATTGTTTCAATTGGAGATTATTTTAACTCCCGACCCGCTGGTTCTCAAACGTTCTCTGCCATGCCCCACAAAACACTTTTTTAAAAATAACTCAAAAAAGAAAGAAATAATCCAAGTTGAATTTTACTTGATAAAAAAAAAACCAAACAAGTTTAGTTATATAAACAAACTATAAAAACTGTATTTATCAACTGTTTGGCATACATTCACTGGCTACTATATTAGGTACACCTTGCTAGCACCCTCTGCCTCCAGAGCTGCTTTCCATCTTCATAGCAAAGATTCCTCTGAGATGTCAGTCCATTTTGAGACCACACTGATGGTGCACATTTGAAGCCTGGACATCTATGATGAGGATCTTCCATTCCACAACATCCCAAAGGTGCTCCGTTGGCTTGAGATCTGGTGACTATAGAGGCCATTTTAATACAGTCAACCTACCATCATGTTTAAATAACCAGTTTGAGATTATTTGAACTGACATGGTGCATCATCTGGCTGGAAGTGGAAGATGGGCAATCTTTGGTTATAGAGGGATGGACATGGTCATCAATGAACCTCAGAATGATGGCATTTATTTGATTGTTGCACAGTTGGTACTAAGAGACCCAAAGACCCAGAATATCTCCTTTATTTGTCTGGTTTTCACAATGCTATCTGATACACTTTTTCTCTGCTTCTTCTGTCACATCAAGACAAACAGGTAAGTTAGGTATGGTATGAGAATTTTCAGCCAGTAGGGTGTCTTCATACTGAGGACAGGCATTTAAAGACCTTGTGATAAGATAAAACATGTTTTCAAACTGCTACAGGCTTCTTTCCCAGGCTCCTGCCACACCTGTGAAATTTCTCATAATAGATAATAGGCATGAATCTTTCAGTGCTGGCTATTTCAAACATGTAATCCAAGTCAAAGGGTTGGAATAAACTCAATGGCTACAGCTACTTACAGTCTTTGACTGTAAAGCAATCACCTGTTTTTCCTGTGTGTCTGTATCTGTTCATACCTTCATTATGTTTTCTTACAGTGACTTAGAGAGAAAGAGAGAGACGTCTGCTAACTTGAGTGCAGCTCCACCACCTCTTCCTCTTTCTTGGTGCAGCTTTGTGCGCCATCAAAGGCCCTAGGCAAAGAGACATGAGCCTTAATTGTTGTGCTTTATCAGGGGGATAAAGGCGGGATGGGCAGCAATTTAGGCAGCCTTTATGAGACTACAAAGTGTGACAGACTGACGGAGAGATAATTGGCAGAGAGGGGAAAGGAGGATGGGATGAAAGAGAGAGAATGATGGAGAGATGAGGAGGAAAGGGGACGGGGATGGAAGCATGTTTGATCAACAGAGAGGAGCAGTGGATGGTGAAGTGAAACTCAACTGTCGCTATAAAAATATCCTGCTTGTTTTGCAGGAAGGAAAATTAGTTGCCCACCCATTGACGATATCATTCACAAGTCAGACTGAGCTGAAGAAATTGTGGAAGAAATGTTGTCATAAAGCGCAGTTTTAACTGCCTAAATGCACCAGTACTTTAGAATTATTGCACTGATTTATTTAGTAAGCTTGTGAATGATGTGAACCTTTTCCCTGCATTTAAATTTCTTAAGCGGTTAATTACCACATTAAGTGTTTGCCATAAAGCTCAGATGTTAAATGTGTGCCCTCGACATTTTGAAGAATTTCTTGAATTTAAATATTTGCACAGTTAAGAGTCGGATATTTGCTGTGGTTTAAGGTGGTATTTTAAGGCTTTGGATAGACTAGCTGTGTGGCTTTCATGCACTCCACAGATTGTTAATGTGACAGGATAATGTTGTCTTCCTATTGTATCTGAACTAATGTGTTTGTCTGATTTTACTGTGGCTATATGCAGAATGTAAAACAAAAGCTTAGCATCATTTCCAATCTGTTCTCTACTCCACCCACTAATTACATTATTTAGCTTCGATGCACACTACGGAGTCAGTCGTGAATGGTCAAAAATCTCTAGTTTGTTCTACTAAAGAAACATTAGCTCAGTCATTCCCACAAATCACGCGCGCTCTAATCATTCCTGCGTTCACACACTGCCTGTGCAGCCCTGAGTCCCCGTCCCTCTCCTCTCCACCCCTGACATGAATATATGAGTGTTTTTATGTTCGCACTGAAAAGGCGTCACTAAGTTAAGTGGCCTTGTTGTATTCTTCCTGGTCTCTAACAGCTTCTAGAAGGGGGTGTGGATGAGAGGGGGCGGCAGAGGTGGTGGTGGGGGTAGATGAAGGAGAGGCCTGCAGCACCATGCCTAATCAGCCTTTCTCGCCAGGGTCAAGACTTTCTGTCTGGGTCCGCGGTGCTCCCTGCCACCGAGGACTCGCCCATTCAAGCGCACAATGTCCCTGTCAGTCCTGACAACACTTCCTGCCTCTGCTGGCTCCAGCCCTCACAGGGATACACAATATTTCACAGCTCCCAACAATGGCCTGTCTGCCTGCACCCACCATATGGTTACTATGGGCCACAATATTGACACACATCACTAATTATTCAAAGAACTGAGAGAGAGAGGGAAAGAGAGAGGCATATGCCAGTATGTTTCCTGTGTGTATTATAATAATATAATAACATGTAATATAATAAAGTTACATTACAGAAACTTTAAATAAGTTGATTTAGGCAACTTTCTGCACTCATGCTTGTATTACTTAAGTACATTTTACATTATCTACAATAAACATTTCTCATATATTTAATTTAAAATCAGCATGGATACATAAAAAAACGACAAACACCTACAAAGATGTAAAAATCCTTCTTTAAAATCACTCAACACATACATTTTTAAATACAAGTGAAGTCATTGACATAACTGACTGTTAACTATTGGAGTAATTAACATAAAAAAAACCCACTCTGCTCCAGAGCTGTTTTGTAACATGATCTTTTTAATATAAATACTGGTATCACATCTCATTTTAAAACAGCATTTATCCGGCTGCTTTTGAGTGATGAGAAAATGTCCTTAAATTTTCGGATGTTTTGGTCTGAAGCAGTGAGATGGAGGGGATGTGATCCATATTGCCTGTGTTTTGTATGAACAGGAGGACATCTGTGCTTCAGTCTATAGGCATCTGTGACATCTCTGCCTAACACATGTCTGCTCCCTTTCCCACAGGAGCCTCCTCATGGGGCGGGATCGTCTAATGATGGAATCTGTGGACTCGGCTATGATGCAGAATTTCTTTGGTGCTATAGACTGTATATAAAAGATGGACACCAAGACGTCGCCCATTATTTTTTGAAACTAATATTGCCAGAGATGACAGAGTTTGAAGAGAGCATGGAATCCAAATATTTAAAAAAAAACGATAGAAAGCTGTGTTATACTGTGTATTCGCAACACAGAGACACAGGTCTATAATTTATTGGAGAAATTGGTAGTTTTACCTTTGTACAACATCACAGTGGTGTAAATCAATAAAGATGTGACTGAGTGGGTTCATTGTTATGTAACTGCTTATAGAAGCAGCAGTAGCAGGATGAACTCTCAGTGGTCCACAATACTGCAAAAACTAGCCCAAAAGCTTGCTGGCAAAAAAATAATTAAAATGAAATTCTGTGGTAGCCAAGTCAGTTGCCTAATTATAACCAATTGAGCATTTTTCAGTTTTTTCAGTTTTTCAATTTGAATAAAAAATTGAAGGCAGAGACCCACAAACAAGCACAGACTTAAGGCAGCTTTGGCCTGGCAGAGCATCTTGTGGGAACACAGTATTTGACGATATCTATGATTTCTCCTTAAGGAAGTCATTCACTGCAAAAAATTTTCATCCAAGTATTAAAAACAATCTTTTAAAATGGGGGACTATTTATAAAAAAAAAATCGAATTTCAAAGCAGTTAGTAGGAATTTAAAAAAAAAATTGAATGAAAGCTGAACGTCTGCACTTGAAATCCATTTTGACTGTTTGATTTAAAAATCTATTGCAGTAGATAAATATAAAATCCCTTTGTTCAACAAATTAGGGACCTAACTGTACCTGGGAATTGCTGCTAACTAACAGACTAATGAAATACTGCAATTTCACTCATAAAAACAGGCTGTTAGTAACACAAAACCCTATTATTTCTAAGGTAGTTGAAAATGCTCCAGATAGCACCAACAACACAAACAACACAAATTCAGCAACTCAGATTGGCAGAGGTGACGTGCCAGCTACTGCTGCATGTGTCGGCATCTGCCTGCAACTCAAGCCTTGACCCTTAATAATGTTTGATTAAAAAAAAATCTTCACTGTGCATTTGACATGGCTAAGAACTTAGATAGGCGTTTCTACATTTTCCAGTTCTGGTTGTTTAATTTTAATAAAATATTAATTGGTTGGTACTTACTCTTACAGGGATTATATGGTCCGCTCCTTTGATATAACACCCTTAAAATACGATTTCCCTGCATAAAATGTACGGTTTATGTGCATCATATAGAGAAAAACAAAAAGCTTTTCTTTTTCAGACAATCTCACACAGCTTCTCTATGTCTGCATCCTGTGTGTTTGTGTAAACTAGAGCAAAATACAACCGCTTGCTGCAGCCTCACCCTGGAAAGTCAACTAATTACCTGTTGTCTGTTCTACTGTGAAATTGTTCGCTGATTGTTTAATTGAGCTTCAGTGGCTGTTCCAATGTGTTATTATGGTCTACCCAGTGTTGAATATTATCTAAGAAACTGCACTGAAATACTTTTTTTCCCCATTTCACCCTGGCAGGAGGGAAAGTTGTTTTCAAAAGTCTTAATCACATATTCTTGTCTTTAAATCTTAGAATAAGTCTCAGATCCAGTAGATTTTTTAAACATTGCATTTTGGCATTTTTGGTGTAATTAAACAGCAATTTTCAAAGAATCACAATTATTCTGATACTAGAGAAGTTTTATGAAAGAAACCAAGAAGTTTGAAAACAGATTATTACTGGGCATGCATGGACAGCATAGGCTGTAAGTAAAAAAAACAAACACAGCCCTCCATCATGTCAAATCCCTTATTTATCATGTTTTATTCTGAAAGGAACTTTTTACAAAATAAAAGTTTTGCTTTATTAAAAAATATAGATTTAAAACCAGTGCTTGAGACTATAGTTTGTATAGATATAATGATATATTTATTTTTCAAAATGACTTTTAAACAACTGGAGTTTAAAGGAGACGACAGGAGCCGCCACCTGCTGGCCATCAGAAATAATGCAGTTTTAAGCCATTTTTGCATTGGCTTCACTTTTCAGACTCCATCTTTTACATACAGTATCAAGAAAACAATAAAAAGCCCTACTAGTGCCAACATCTGCTGCTACAGAAAACTTTTTTTTTATGGATATATAGACTTGAGAGTGTTCTCTGAAACTGCTATCAGTATGCTTCCTTTTACTACCATCCCTCTTCCTGTAATCACTTTGTCCCTGGCTGGCCCTCGTTTGAATTCCTGCCTGGTTGCCCCCCGAGTGGTGGGAATGTACTCCTGTGCAGCAGGCCATGACAGGCCCATGTTGGGACAGGCCTCAGCGCTCCACTCCACAGAGCAGTTGATTGACAGCACTCACTGAGGGAGGTGAGATTCCTCATCTGTCAGTCAAAATGCCGCCGGAGATAAAGATACCATGCAAAGGATCTCAGGGACTAGAAATGTTACGAGCCAGTTTTTCCTCCTCTGTCCTCCCAGGTCCTTAGCAGCTAGGTAAAGTTAGCTTGCTGGCTGAGGGTGAAGGTTGCCACAGGTCCAGATGTTGCTGAGGTTTACTATCCCTCTCCCGGCTCACTGTGATGTGCTGTGTCACATCTGTCTGGGCAGAGGTGTGCCATATTGCTTCCCATCTGCCACATGGCACACTCACATTCACACAGGAACAGAGGCACACACATGCAGCGTGCCCAGAAACTGCCCATTTTAACCAGGGCCATAAATAGTGTAATTCATGGGTGTGAAACAGCGGGTTTTTAAGAGCGCTCAGAGGAACGGAGCAGAGCTGGAACCTTTGGCAGCTGATGGACAGATTTTCTGTTACTGGTAGCCACATGAAACTCTGTGAACTGTACGCTGAACACACTGAGGCAGAAAGGCATTGAAGACCTGCTGGTGCAAGAAAATAAGAGAGAAGTCTTCCTTTCCTTGTGAGATTCTCTGTCGTTGTGCAGCTCACCATCTGTCTCCTCTCACAGTGCAGGTCTGTCTCAGTCTCTGTTTGTCTCTCTTCTGTCCTCTTTTTTAATCAGGGGGGCAATACTGACGTGAATGTCACCCCTGTCCCAATGTTACTTAGGGGAAATTGACTCCTTAGCCTCGGTGCTGTCAGCAGCCATATGCTGATTTTTTCATATTCCAGAGAAATGAGAAGAGGGAGTCGTAAAGACTGCTAAAGTCAGAATTACAACCCTGGCTACCACTGGCGAGGAGACGGAGAGGCCCCTTCTGTCGCACCACGAGCACCGTTAAAGCTCTGATTCCTGTGTCCTAGAAAGTGCCATGGGCTTCTGAAGCACCACATTAATGCCAGCTTTTCAGTGAAAGTTAAACTTTTTTTAACATTTTTTTTTAAAAATCCATTGGCAGGCGATTCAGTCATATTCGCGGCTTGTGAGGCAGCATGTTTAGCTTCACTTTCTTATTAAACATTCACGGCCGGGTGGAGAATGAGACGCCGTTCAGCTCCTCTGCTGATTGTGGCTTTAGGAGACATCACTGTCTTCCTCTGCATGGACCACTGAGCTATAGGCAGCGTTTCCAGCTTATCTATATTTCATGCTTTTATCTGCTCTCAGTATTTAATTAGGCAGTTAGCAGCTCGTTAAATTCTACTGGGAGCAAACTTTTACTTCGATGCAAAGTTGTGCTGAGGTTGAGCTTTTCCAGGCGATGGAGGCTTTTGATTACCTTGGAGCCACGCTGTTGTAATAAGTTATGCTTTTATTTTTTTCAGAGAGACTATTCTCTTCTTACATTTCTTTGTTCCTATAGAGACATATGTAGGAATAAATCGTTCATAAAGGAAATGTAGTAAAATGAATTGTTGCAAAGGCTTTGAGAGAAGTCAGTTTTTAGCCTCACTGGTGTGACCAAGCTTCCAAGAAGCAGGATGTTATAGTTATTAAACCAATAGATCAACCTACAAATATGCAGTATTTCTTATTCCTGGGAATACTTCTTTGTAATAGTTACATGTCCTACTTCAAATATTTGGTGTGGTGTATAAAAAAATATAAAAATTGCTGTAATTATAAGCTAAAGTTACATATTCCACCTGGGTGGCAGCTTTAAGGTCCTGCAACAGCATTTCAATCAGGCTGAGGTGTCAACTGTGACTGCGTGTGTAACGCCTTTGATTATTTTTTCTTTCAGCCCTTCTGTTGTAAATTTGCTCTTGCCCTTGGGATCATTACTGTGTTACGTGACCCAGTTTGGGCCAAGCTTTAGCTGTCAGACAGATGATTTCACATTTGACTCTGGAATATGCTAATACATGGAAGGAAGAGTTCATCCTTGTGTCAGTGAGCGCCAAGGTCCTGTTTGAAGGTTCATGTGAGGTATTTGTCCTGATATGTGACATTGGCCATTCAGCTCTACTTTGGTCTTGTCTGTCAAAAGGATGTTGTTCAGCAAGTTTTGAGGTTTGTTCAGATGCAACTTTGCAAACCTAAGCTGTCCTACCATGTTCTTTCTCCTGGCATCGCTTTTAAACAAACATGTTTCTTTGTACTTTTGTGAACTTTACCATACTATCTGAGGCCCGTAGAATCTGAAATGTTTATATTTATGTTTTTTTCCAATTTACTTCCGAAGTCTGACCTTATATATAAATTTGTTCCAACTGCCAAACCTTCTGCTTTCCAGGTTGTCACACTTGATAATAAGTAAAATGCATTTGATTAGCCAAGCCTGGTGTTATGGTCTCCTGGTTCTCCTCATGAGTCAACTAACTCTTCTTACCTCCTCTCAGAAGTAGGTGTGGCTGACTCAGATTTTACGGGCAAACTTGTTTCTCATCTACAGTACAGTTATGTGCAGTATATAATCCTGTTGCTTCACGTCACTCCTTGCTGTACTGTTTAGCCATATAGTGCAGTGGTGGCACTTAGACATCCTGGTTACCTGATGCTTTGCTTCTTGCCTGCAAATGTAACTTGCCTGCATTAAAGAATCCATTGTTTTACACAATTAGCACTAAAGAAACTGCACTCACATTAAAAATTTATATAGTTTTATTGCTATTAATAAGTATTTTCCAGACGTTTTTTAGTTCTTAGTCCATGAAGAGATGTCCTTGAAGTATTGCACACCTGTGTAATACTTCAAGGACAGACACAAGCACACAAAAGCACACAAGCTGTTAGGGTACCGCCCTCATTTGTGTGTGCCACCAGTTTATAATTAAAACTATCTTCAGCCTTCAATTCTTGCCCTGAGAACAGGTTGTCAGTCTGGGTTCAGTGTCCTTTTTTCACTTTGGTGTTATGGACTACTGTTAGCCCACAAGCTTCCAGACAAACCTGCCAACCTGCTACTTTAGTAACAAAATGAGAAAGTGGCATGTGGATAAAAAATAAAAGACAGGTTTTGCTTTGCCTCCCTCTAAAGCTTGACCTGCAACAACTTTTCAACAGGAAACCTGATAGTGGACCTGAAGGTCCCCTGGGAGCCAATCAGGGCAGTTATGTAAGTGTAAGGTGTTTGAAAATGGCGGTGGCCGGTCACTCAGATATGGCTTGTTGCTGATAATCGGTGGTGTGGCGTGGTGCGGCGCGCGGCTGACAGATGCCTGCTCCAGCTGGTACAGGGGGGGTTTATCGCCCGGTTGGAACGTGGGTCCTCACACCCCTCCACTGTGCTGGCCAACGTCGCCGTGTTTAATGAGTCACGAATTGCCTGTTTGTCTTCTGCTCCCTGCTGTTTCTGCACTCCCCCTTCCAGAACAATCCCTGAAACACATGCTGCTGCGCTCCACAGAGCAGCCAGACAGGCAGGCTGAGCCAAACTGTTGTAAAGAACAAAGTTGTCATTTTTTATTTCTTCCCTTTTTGTCATTTTTTTTCTTCCTGGGTGTTCATCTAAGAGAGGGATGGGTCGTTCTATAATAAAGCTGCCTTTTTAGATGCTGTGCCTGACCTCGCCAATATGGCTACCCCAAGAAACCAGTGCCCATTTGAAGCCCCTGACAAACACATAAATGGCTCTATAATTGGGCCGCTTTGTTGTGCGAGGCGCAGACTCGTCTGAAAGTGCTGTTCAACACTTTGTGGTAAATGGCGTTACATTACGACAACACATGGCAGTTGCTAAAGGAGCAGAAACTGGCACGCTGATAAGACATAAGCAGGTGGTGTTGACACAGAAATGGTTTGTTTTAAGTCACCAGAAAACCACAATTTGAAAAAAAAAAAAAAAGGAAAGTTTTCTGTGAAAACTAAGCAGATCACAAATTAATCTTCAGGCCAGCGACTGAGCTGTGCGACTCGGCGAGAGAGGACGGATCTGACGTGAAGTCCAAGTAAACACACAGAGACGCTTGGATGGCCATCAAATGGACCAGAGCAAACTCACAGACACACACACGCATGCATGTACACATTCACAGAAGGGGTGTTTGTAGCCTGTGTTAGGGGATGTTCTGCAAGCTGCCCAAAGCTTTGCCTTAATCTCACCTGTTTAATCTGCAAGGTTGGGCAACAGCTTCTGTAACAGGAACAGGTGGCTGAAACAACTGCTGCTGGACAAAGTTAGAGAAAAAGTTGATTAAAGCCCAATCTGATTTTTCTTTTTTCCCCCCTTGGTAATAAGTTGGAATTTATGTTAAAATACTTAAATAAATACTTTATTACAGAAAACAAATACCATTTCAGGCTTTTTAATGCCTCTGTTGAATTAACCTATGGAGCATGTCTAAGACATAATTAAACTCACCTGTATTACTGAATTTATGCAAAACATTCATGTCTAAAATATTTCCCGCTTGGACATGCAACCACAGACACACGCAGAGCTGCTCGGAGTGTCTCGTGGTCAGAAAAAGTGAGAAGTATCCGCGGAATCTTGGCAGCGGTCGGATTCGGCCCAGTGCCGTGAAATCCTCATTCTGCGGGACTGCTCTTTGTGGCCAGCTCTGGGTTCTCAGAGTGGCATTCTTCTCATTGTACAGGTCACCGAGACAGAGGCAACTGGCCTGAAAAGATCGTCAGTGGGGGGAAACAATGGCTTAAGGCAGCCCGTAAACGTCTCCTGTTCAGCTTCGGCCCATTGACTCTTCACCTCCCCGCCAAGCAGAGCCCTGTCAGACCAGCCCCTCTCTCTAACAGCTTAATTAGCAGAAAGAACAACAATGTCCGAGGCTGTTTCAACTGAAACGAAAACAAGAAAAGACCCCAAAGCTGCTCTCTCCACCTCTCATTGTCCCTGTACGGCCCATGATAACAGAACTGTGACTTTTCTGTTCAGCGCAATACAAATAAAACAGCATTCCTACCTTGTTCCATGAGGAGCATGACGACCGGCCGATGGACATGCGAGGGGGGAGTTTCAAAGAGGAGGTTTGGAAAAAAAGGAGGCTTCTGATTTACACTCTTATGCTAATTTTACAATTTTTTTCTTTATCACAGTATTTTTTTAGTGTTATCTGTGAGTATAAAGCTCTTGATAAGCTGAGGCACACTGAGATGTAACCTCCACATTCCACAGGGGTGAATCCTTTAGTGAAAGCTGTCCAGCTGAAGGCTTTGCTTCGAACTCAATATGATTTTCATTTTTCATGATAATGGTAATGGTGATGATGATAATGCAGTTTGCATTGTAATGATAATTTGAGTTCCTGGCGTGACGGGGAGACTGTGCGAGGAGACACTGCACTGGTGTCCACCACGCTGGCTTTGAACCTTCGTTTGCCCTTCGATGTCTGACTGACTGATGGATTGTGTCTGTTTGACTGAAAGACGTTTTGTCTTTTACTTTGTCCTTCCGCTTACATGCATCTGTCAATCAGATGGTTTGATTTTCTTTTTTTTGTCTCTTCACAACAGTGTTTTTCCCAATATCACGCCATCTTCATGACTCCTTTTCCATGTCCATGCATTTGCTGTCCCGATACCGTAGCCCTGTCTCTTTTTGATAAACACTGCCCTCTGGCACTTCTTCATACCTCCACTTTTTTTTTTTATCTGCCTGTCCCATTAATCTCCCTGTCTGTTTGTGCCCCATCTTTCCATATCTCCCCGCTGTCATTCTTTGTTTCGTGTCTTTTATCTGTGGTTCACATCAAACACTGGCACCAGATTGATTCTCATGTGAACAAGGCTGCAGTAGGGGGCCAGGGACCTCATCCCCAGGCTTTGAAGCTCCTTCCCATCCTGTTCACTGCTTTTCGGACCCCCCGACTCAACATACACTCACACACAAAAACACACGCCCTCTCTCAATGTCCCACTCTCACCCCTGTTCTCTGTGGATAAAGCACTTTCAGTTTTTCTTATTATTGAATTACACAGAAATTCAGAAGCTGACACAGCTGTGTAAAGAAAATTGGGGTTGTTATTCAGTGTGTGAAAGTCCCTCTGTACAGTACTAATCCTTTTCTAGAAAAAGCAGTCAATACCTGTACCTTCTTTGCAGGTAAATCAGGGAGGCCCCTTTGTCTATGCGGGGTGTCAAACACAAGGACAGCAAAGACTGGCCCACTGTATGGCATTAGAAAATGTATAGGCTATACATTTTGGACTTTTAACTGCAGGAGTGTTAAGCAACAGCTCTCGTATTGGTGTGTTTACCTCCACATTACAACTTTTCCTACTGATAAAGACCTTCTCATGGCTATTCATACTACACCAACGTAATTAGGTAATTACATAAACAATTGTCTGCCTTTTCAATAAATAAATAGAAATTTCAATTTTTAAACTGAGATGAGCTTTCAAATAAAGTGATCTCAACTCTGTCAGTCTAACTGAACAAAACAGTGATGCCATGTACACCGTAGTAGGGAAAATAACACCGGTTGACACATTTTATTTCTGCCAAAACCCTAATGGATTACATTTTTAACCAAAAGACATGGATTGCAGTGTTATAGTTGTAATATTAGAGGAGAAAAGAGGGAGAGGAGTCAGTGATCATCCTCTGACAACGACGATGATCATGGGTAAAGGTATGTAAAACTGACCTATCAGTTGACCATACAAGTAGCACAATAACTCACTTGGGCTTTAACAGCAATGACTCATTTAATCACTTAATGCTTGTACTATATTAAGCATTTAAACTGTTTCTTTTATTTAACGGCTATATTTTTGTTTGCTTTTCCTGTCACTGAGTTCAAGTTTAGAGTTCATAGCTTTAAGTGCAAATAGCCGAGCATAACCATTATGGTCATTGTGCTGATTTTACACCTCTCGTCTAGCCGGGTCTTTGATGAGCCATCAATAAATTTACCGGAAACAAGTGAGGTTGTGACTCTTTTTCTTCAGTGGGATGGTCAACCATGAAGTTCAGCTCTCGGACAGCCCTGTGCCTCACTGCGCCAGTATTGTCAATTTTCTGACTGCGTGAAGATGTATAGCACACATAACTTATTTTTTTAACAACCAGCCCCTTTGAGAGAGTCCATGGCTGAACCATATTTAACCTTTCTGTGTCAGACCACCCGCCAGCGGCTGGGCCTCTGGCGGCCCATTCACCACCTCAGTGGCACCCACAAGCTAGCCGAATATGATATAGAGCTGGACCAGAGGAACCGCACAATTTATTCCCCACAAAACCCAAGCAGCTTTAGAGGATGTTGTTCCCTGCATCACAAAGACTCTGTAGGCCACAATGCCACGGCAGTGGCATAAATAACCTTCAGTTTAAGGTTGTGGATTTTATGTAGAGAACCTTCACACTCGGCACTTCCCATGATGGCAAAAAATACTTTTCCCAGGTTATGTCACACACAGGGGGTCTGGCTGAGCGAGCAGGAGAAGGCAGATTCTGTATCCAGGATTTAGTCATCAAACTGATATTATAACAATTTTTGATTACTTACATATTTGAATATCTGATGTTATTGGACAGAAACCAACTTTAAAGAATAAATATCATAAATATCAGTATTTATGTTAAACATTGAGTCTCTTGTCCAAAGATATTATACTGAATAAAAAACTCTCCCAATTATGTAAAGTATTTACTAATTATTAAACATAATAATGTGTTTATTACTTAAAAAGTATAAAGTAATGATTTACTTTAAGTATTACTGTACCCTTTCATTCCTTTTTGCACTGATTGTTGCAGTTACATTTTTAAAATGTAAGCAGTGTTCCACTTTGCCATTTTTATTCTATGTCCTTCACAAACTGAAGTCAAGTTATTGCTGCGTGTGCATGAAAAGCCACATTTGATGAATTTTCCCCCTGTATTTGCAATTTTTTGAAGAATTTATACAGTGCAGTAATCTTTTGATAAGTACCTGTAATGTGACTGAAATTAGGAACAATAATCCAGCACCATACATAACAGACACATGTGATGCTACTATAGGAACAAGCATGCAGTTAAACAGTTACTGTAAGTTAATTAGTTCAAGTGAGTTCAATTTTATTTATAATTTATAATCACAACAACAGTCACCTCAAGGTGTTTTATATTGTAAGGTAGACCCTACAATAGAAAGCCCCAACAATCATGTGACTCCCTATGTCTTGATACATGCTCAATCATCCAGGTAAGTAATTCCTAACAGGTTGATTCTGTTTATCTGGATGTAGCGTTTTCAGTGGGACAAATGTTTCTGCGAGCATTCAAGTGACTTATTCAGTCTCAGCTGACTGCAGGTTTCCCCAACCTTATCCCTATGAGCAAGCACTTTGGTGACAGTGGGGAGGAAAAAGCTTCAATTTAACAGAAAGAAACCTCCAGCAGAAACATGCACTTATAGTTCGGTACCTATTCTCAATTCTGTGCTGTAAAGGCAAACGCTTCATTAAACCGTGTGTTTATTTCTTAATACTTCCACACTACCCTTCACCCGTTTGTGGCCTGAAGCCCGTTCATTTATACTAATGATGGCAATCTAATCAATAAAATGCTGGTCACTGTACTGATTAACAGTTCCTCTGAAACAGGAGTAACAGTGCATTTCTTGTGGGCTACCTTTAGCTGTGGATTGGTACAAATTTCATCCTTTCACAAACATACTTTGCTGCATTGACTCAAAACAAACCCTGGAAAATAAGGGAACATGTTGGGAACAATAACTGATTTCATGGTCCTGGTTTTGGTCCAAGTTTTTCTTTGAGATACTTTGAAGATTAGGTTGAGTTTGGGCTTCCTGTTTGAGTTCTTTTTTCTAGCCAATTGTGAACTCATCTATAAAATTTACATTATGGGTATTAGAATATGACATTCAGCTGCAGTGTATATCTTCATTTTATTAGTAGTAGTTCAGTTTGCCTGTCTGTTCCTCTGTCTCTCCCATATTTTATTAGTGCTGTTATTTTATTAGTGCCTTTGTTATGTCTAGCAAGAGTCCACATCTCTGTGGCTTTAATAGCTGTCTTTTGGTTATCTCTGGTATTTCTGTGAGGATTGGTTTCCTGTCATGTGTTGTTTCAACTTGACCTCTTTGGTCCTGTCTCAATATGTGTACTTGTGCGTACTTGCGTTCTCGTGTACTCGTGATACGTCATCAGTCGGAGACCAAGTACTGTTCCAATTCAAAGTACGCATCAAGCCGAGACCGCGAAAAATTCCCGGATGTGTTCTTGCTCCGCCCGTTTTATCGAGCATGCATCGGTGGTGACTTGTGCGGACTTGGTACAGCTTTGTGAAAATGGCTACAGAGAAGACGCACAATTGTAAGTTAATAATACTATATTGTTGTAATATGCAGGGCTTTTTAAATGCATTTTTATGCGAGAATATAATTATTTAAACCTCGAATGTTTAGTCATTTTAACAGGACAGGCCCTAGTTAAAGATTTCCTGTCCTGTTTTCGGAGACTCCTTGCCCGGGTTAGCCTGCCCAGTGACATCATCAAGTACGCTGGCGTTCCGATTGCACAAATCGCGAGTACGTACTCGCGTTCTCGGCAAGTCCGTACTCCCGTGCGGTCTCAGCGAGAACGCGAGTACGTACTCGCGTACTTAGAATTGAGAAA
>VUQR01037046.1:68604-85584 GCA_015108515.1 Hemichromis elongatus
TCCCAGAATGCATTTCGCAAGACCTTTGTTAAAATGGCTAAGGAGAAGACGCACAATTGTAAGTTAAAAATACTATATTGTTGTAATATGCAGGGCTTTTTAAATGCATTTTTATGCGGGAATATAATTATTTAAACCTTCCGATTGCACAAATCGCGAGTACGTACTCGCGTTCTCGGCAAGTCCGTACTCCCGTGCGGTCTCAGCGAGAACGCGAGTACGTACTCGCGTACTTAGAATTGAGAAAGGGCCATGCTGTTTTAGCTAACTTTCAGGCGCGCTCTCTTCCTGTGATAGTGCAGGCGTTACCACATTTGGCTAACACAGCGAAGCGTTCCAGTTCGCAAACACAGCCTTGTGTTAGGTGAGTCGCACGCAACTGTAATATGTTCAAAACCAAAAAATGCTGTCAACAGAAATAGTGCAATTAGGTGAACAAGAATTTATTATCATATCTTTTCTATAGAAGTAGAAGTAAAGTGAAATGGAAACGTTTATTGGTTTTGGTGGCTTAATGAGATTTGTTGACAGGGTGAAAAAGAAAAGATTATACTGTCATCTTACATTAAAGCAAACTGTATACAAGTGAACAGAAAAACATGTGAGACTAACCAGCAGAGGAAGGATTTCCTTTGGCTTCCTGTGCTCTAGTGAGACTCCATTCACCTCTTTCAGCTCATCGCCTTCATGGATTAGACCTTCAAAGCATTGGAGATTAATATGGACTCCTGTCCCTCTTGCTTTTCTTTAAAACGTTGAAATGTACAATCACAGTATTTCTGCAACCTAATGTAAGTCAGGATAAAAGGAAGCATATTTGCAATCAAGAGTCAATCAGCTTACCGCTTTTGTCAGCTGCACCTCCTCTCATGATCCTCGCCACTACAATAGCCCCGGTGGATGTATCCCTCTTAATTGTTGCTCCCTTAAGGATAGTGATTAGTGAATGAATGGACAAGCACACAAGCAGATGCAGAGAGGCAAAGAGGTCAAACAATGGCGAGTGAAAGTAACATGTTGCATTTATTAGGGCCTAGACAAGCTTCTTATTTAAAGTTCCCTCATTCCAGGGAAGGTTATTTGTATCAAGACGGACCCATTTAGGCGGCTGCCTTCATGTAACACACAAAGCGCTGGAAAAGGTTATTCAAATCAGCATTATTTTCAACAGATGTTATTGATGTGGAGCAAATCGCAATGGAAAGAGCATCTTATGTAGCTGACTACAATCAGCTCATGCTCGGGTGTAACCCTGTTGTCTGGAAAACGGGAACATGTTGGATTGATCAAAGAGACTATGTCAGAAAAAGGTCAGTCCCCTTCCAATCTAGTTTTGGGATCAATACAAAAGTATGTTCTCCATTATTGGTCCGAAGTGCCTTTTGGAAGCTCAATCGCAGCAGCACACACACACAAAAGGCAAAAATGTCCGTCATTAAGTAAATTACATTCATATTTATCCTGAAAACATGTTTAAATTCAACCCGTCGCTGGGATTTCGGTGCTGTTTGTTTGTCTTTTGGTTATTAAGATATCTCAGAAAGCGTCCATTAGAATTCACTGACATCTGTTGGAAAGCAAAGCAACAATACAAAATAATACAAAAGCCTGGTTTTGTGATGTACATCCAGGATTTTTCAAAAGAAATTTTCACTTTGCATTTGAGGACATTTCTTCTATTTTCTAATAAACTCCTGGGCATACTTGAATGGGGGAAAAACCTGCCATATGAACCCCACTGCTATCAATCACTTACTTTATGGAGATTTTGATCCAGAAGCAACTGAAAAAACTGATTATAATAACAAATTTAGAGGATTTGTGGCATTGGCAGAGGTATGAACTCTTTGTAGTTTTACTGGTTTCCTGTCCCGTTTCACTTGATCCAGGAAATATCTAAAAAAAAAACTGACAATAGCTGAATGTTGAATATGGGGAATTGTTCCGATACCATCGAGAAAATAAGCTTTGATTAAAGACCTCGAAACTATTCTATCTTCATCAGTAGCAATTGCTCTAAATGAGCAGAACAGCTTTAAAATGCCATTAAAAGGGTTTTTTTTGCTGTTTTTAGACTGCAGATACACAAGTTTTGCACAACACACACATCTGCACAACAACGCTGGAACTGTGCCGCTCGTCTCTGCAGATATATGGCAAAAGAGATGTGGAAGAATTGACTCTGTAAATTTCGAGTTGAGGAAAGCTGCCTTGTGTTACAGCCTAGAGGCAAATGTGATCCAGGCTGCCGCAGCAGCGTTCGCTAAGGTTTCCTGTCATGTTTCCTGTCAAAGGCTTTCGTCCTGCTGCACCTTGGCATACGTGGCTTTAGCAGTCACGCTGTTCAACAACACAGCATGAACTCAGTCCCCGGAGAAAACTTCAGCCTATTAGATGTGCTCATTGCGCTGGATTGCCCGTGTGTGTCAGTTAATGTGGCTGGACAAATTGCACATTTTTAGGCACAGTTGCCTCGTTACATGGTAGCTTTGACCTAAATGTTTGCATTTCTCTGTGTTTTGTGTGAGGTCTGAGACCTGGCAGGCCGTATTAGAGACAAGCTGGCATGCAGCACGGACAGAAGGAATTCATTTTCTCGTGATGACGTTTTTGTAACCGGCCTCTGGCCTCTATCATTGAAAATTAGTCGTATCAAATGTGTTTATTTGTTTCGCTGCTAAGAGTTAAATGAAGATTCACATAAGTGCTGCGTCGTGTCTCTCTCTCTGTGTCCTTTTCTTTCTTAAAACCCGACCTTTGAGCAGACTGCACTGACCAGAGGCTCTTTGGTTTTGACCAAACTGACAATTTTGACCGAATCCTCCTCGTCCTCCAGTGCATCATCGGGTATGGGTGGCAGAACAGGCTCAAAGTCTCTCTGAGCTACAGCATCATGGACGTGCAGGAGACTCTGTAAAAGAAACAGGAAAAACAGTCAAGATGATGGTCAGCTTTGAGTTATGTCACTTTGATTTCTAGGATCCTGGAAATACACTGGGCTGAGTCCAATCAATCTGACATGCACTGAAAAGACATACTTCTCTGTAAGTGTCCCAGGCCAGCATATACTCTGAACATAATGAGGCATGTTGGCTGTCAAGCTGCTGTCAGATTCAGCCTGTGGACAAATGCTAGAGGTTTCATTGGAAAACTCATCCAGTTTGAATTCAGGCAGGCAGTAGAACTGCTGTCCCCACTATCCCCAGTGTCCCTACTGTCACCAGGTAACATATTTACACCATCTGTTAGGTAAAGTGTATTCTTAAAAAGGTTGACAGCCAAGCTTTGCCTTGAATACGCTTACCTAATCCAGAGGCAGCAGTTTCTTCCTGGAATGTCACCATGTCAAATTTGATTTAGTTTGGAATGTACCACCAGCCTGTGGGCCACCTGAAAGCAGCTCCCCCTCATCACTAACACTGCCCCTGCCTGCAGCCATCTGGCTCAGCTCAAACATTGCTCGTCTTATAAAAGGATCACTTCCCAGCGAATTGATCTTTGACTCGCTATCAATACCCAGACAGTTCATTTAAATTCTTTTTGATCTTGTTGCTTTGGCAGTGTGAAATCCCCGGTTTTGTTCGCTGAAAAGCAATACACGGGATAAATGTTAATCCCTCTCTCTGTGAGCCTGTGCAAAATGCAGTTCCAAACAAAAAGGTCATTTACTGTAATAAGAAAGAATGAGAAGAGAGGGGGGGGAACATGTGCTCATCAACTTAATTTTAACAATCAGCCAATCCATCTGTCAGTTAGTCTACTTGTTATCCGCATATCCATCAACAGTTACTCTGCTCAGAAGCTGCCAATGAGTGAGCAACGTGTCTCTGGCCACTTTCACAGACAGGTTTATAAAAAAACAAACATTCATTTACAGGATATTATACCCAGTGTCTCTTATAAGTATGTGTGAGCCCGTGCACTGTGGCCAAGAACAAACAGGTCATTAGGGCTGTTCAAACAAACCTGTTAGTTTTCGGCTGGCTTCTGCTCCTCATTAGGAAAAGCCACAACTTCTGCAGTTCACTGGAAAACCATATGCTGTGTGTATGTAGGCTATGTGTATGTGTATGTGCATCTGAAAAATGACTGTCAGCAGATCTGAAATAAGGAACTGTGCTGTGTTTGAGGAGTCTGAACCTCTATATGAGCGCACAGTAATAAACATAACTCGGGAGTAGATTAGCTTCAGAGATTGAGTGGTTAATAGATGTCAGCACCTCTCAGCTGCAGAATGATGAGGTGAAATCAGTTTAAATTAACTTTACAGTTGGATTAATTTGCCACTTTGAGTGACTCATATAAGAGTGGATTGTAGGAAACATATACTGTAAGTTGTTTAATGTATATGTGCGTGTGTAGCATGAATGGAGATCGAACTGTCAGTTAAAATTTTAATGTCAACTATCTTGGAAAAAATTACTGAGAAGCACACAACAACTTTAATTGTTGCCGTTGAATCTTTGGTGATGGAGATCTGAGACAGAAGTTAACAAAGCAACATGTGGCTAAACTGGCAAATTTCACACTCTGGAAATCCTTGTGGAGGAAACATGCGCTAATTCACAGTTCAAGTGAAGAAGAAGACAAGAAGAGTCCGACATTTAAATGCACTCATTCAGTTTCTTGACTGACACCTCTTCGAATTAGCAAGAAGCTGTGAATAATTAGCATAAGATTAAACCTTTAAATGGGGAAAAAAAACTTTACAAAACCTTCTTACTGGCCTTTAAATCTATTCTAATGAATATTTGTTCTGTTTTTTGTGTCTGTTTTTACCAATAAAACTGCATCTCCCATTATGTCAGCCTTTGTCTTTTTGCTAAGCTAAGCTAACATGCTTTTAATAGAAAGACATCAGGGCAGTGTTGATTTTCTCATCTATCAGCAGCAAAGTGTAACGTTATCACATTGGGTGTGCTGGGTAAATGTGAAATCTTGTCTCTTATGACGACATTTACAATTGCAGCTTTAGACCAAGGACAAGCCAGTGACAAGCCAGGTTTTAGAACAGCATACTGTATACTCTCATCCAAGACAATGCTAGAATATTATCACTATCAGACAGGAATGGGACAACATTCCCCTCCCAAACGTCCAGCAGCTTGTCTCCTTTGTTCCCAGACAGACTGTAGTCAAAAAACGGTGGGATTGTCTCTTGTGACAACATTTACAACTGCAGCTTTAGACTAAGGACAAGCCAGTGACTGTGTATCAATGCAATTCATAGACGTCCATACAACATGAAATTCTTTAAAATGTAACAAATGAAGATGTACTTATATAACACTTTCCTACTTAAAGTACTGCATGTTAGAACCCACGTTAACCAATATATACATTTTTTATACTGTGTGCTTAGTGCCCTGAATAAAGGCTAGGAGATAAGGGGATTAACATCAATACAACCAGGAAAAGAAAAAGCCAAACAGTGAATTGTGAGAAAATAATATTCTATTAAGAAGAGCTCGACTCTCTTCACCAGCTTATTTTCTGCAGCGTGGCTGATTGTGCACTGGCATAGTGTTACAGGCCTGTACCACCTTTTTAGAGAAATAAGTATCGGAGATGGATGTCAGAAGAACTACTGAAATGATTTTGTTTGTTTTCATGACCCTGCTCACTGATTGTGACAGGGGCATACAAAGAGGGGGCCAGAGGGGCCTCTGGCCAACCCCCCAAATTTGCTGCCCTGCCCCCTGGTAAGACAGTCCTGTGCTGGTAATAATTTTAAAGGACATGAGCGCAACAAGCAAGAGGAAGATATCCTACAACGAAATGAAACATTGACTTGTTATCTGTTCCTGCTTAAAACAGATTATTATGGATTTTAAAATCTTATTTGGTTTTCATATGTTCCTATTTTCAGTGACATCAACTTTAAAAGCAGGAAATTAACCAGGCATCTAAATCTTCTCTCGCTCTTTTGCTATATTTTTAAAGTACCATATATTTGCCAACAGCATAATAAAACGTGCAATTCTGTTTTTGGTGTGCGACTCCAATATTTTAAGTGCCCCCCCATATGGCCACCCATATGAAAAAATTCTGGAGGCACTCCTGGATTGTAAGAGAAATATAAACGGAATTGTGGACATCAGTACAAAACGTGGATGCTTTTGACCAGAGTAGATACAGTGCCATTTTATATATGGGCATAATTTTGCCATGGAAATCATTGCATGAGCTCAGGAAGGCTTCAGAAATGATTGCCTGTGAACACAGTTTACTATGCCATCCGTAATTGTAGATTAAAGCTCTATCAGGTAGTTTTGAAAAGGACAGAAGCAAAGAGAAAAACCTTTCTGTAGTCAGACGGTTCGAAATTCTTCTGGACTACAGAGGAGAGGGATCATCTGGCTTGTTATCAGCTCTCAGTTCAAAAGGCTGCAGCTCTGGTATGGAATTGGAAGCTTGCACCATAATTGCTGAAAGGTTTTAGAACAACATATACTCTCATCCAAGACGATGCTAGAATATTATCACTATCAGACAGGAATGGGACAACATTCCCCTCCCAAAAGTCCAGCAGCTTGTCCCCTCTGTTCCCAGGTATTTACAGACTGTAGTTAAAAAACAGTGGGATGTAGTTAAAAAACTTTTTCAGATGCATTGCTGGCTTCATATTCAAATTGCACTAATATTTTTCTAAAAATGTTGAATTGTCTCTGCTGTGTTTTCTGTGTTTATAAGATTTGCAAATCAATCCAATGTTTTTAAATTTACATTTTACGTAGTCTCCCAACTTTGTTGGAATTGTGGTTGGATCATGCACAACACTAACATCATAATGCATTTATCAGGTGCAATTAGGGGTTCACTATCTTTCCCACGGAAGAATGGAGGAGCCTGGGATCAACGTGTTGATGACACGCTTTACCTCTGGCTGTATGCTAATAAACTGTTTAACTTTAAGTCACTTCAAATTCGTCAAATTCATGAGAACAAACCATTTAGCAGCTCTGTGACTAATATCTGCATCATAGACAGACAGACAGATAGATAGATCAGAACTCAAGAACAGTAGAGGTTGAGGTCTATCACACCAGGCGAAACCAGAGGTGCAGGCTGTGTGAAGATGCCCCTATCACTGGCATAGTATACAGAAACATCTGTGCCGAGTATGGCCTGGAAGTCCCGAGGTCAAAATGGGAGACACGCCTAAGTGTGGTGGACAAAATGGTGATACTAATCGGGCATAGTGGTGGTAGACAAACAGAAGAAGATGGCCATGGTGATACATGTAGCGGTTCCAAATGACAGCAACATCAGGAAGAAGGAACACAAGAAGCTTGAGAAATACAAAGGGCTCAGAGAAGAGCTTGAGAAGATGTGGAGGGTGAACTTAACGGTGGTCCCAGTGGTAATCGGAGCACTAGCTGCAGTGAATCCCAAGCTAGGCGATTGGGTTCAGCAGATCCCAGGAACAACATCTGAGGACACTCAAGCTCCCAGGGGTCTGGTAGAGGACCCGAGCTTGAAGGATGGACCGCCCACAGGGGTGAGAGGGAAATTATTTTTTTTTATAGTTAGATAGATAGATAGATAGATAGATATTGTGTATTATAATGTTGTTGTTGTTTTTGTTTTTATCTAAATAAATGAAATAGAATTAAATATATTTTTAAAAAGCTAAGGGGGTTCTTTGTTGACCCCCCGGTACAGGCTGCTGGCTGCATAGCGTTACATTTTTCAGACAATAAACTAAATGTATTGGTCATCTCTGCAAAGTATTGCCATGAGAATTTATTTCTCTTATGTTCCCTTTGCTAAAAATGATAAATAACTGGCCCAGGGAGAAGGGAAGCTTTAGCTTGACACATGTGAAGTTACAGTTAGACATCTCTGTGGAAGGAAATATTTTTACCTGAAAGTGGGGTTTGGAAATGAGGGCAAGCAGCTCTTTGACTTCCTCTTTCCAACCCTGGTATATGAGCTCCTCTGCCAACTGGATCAGGGAAGAAGAGACAGGCCGGATGTTTATAATTAGAGGTACTCTTTTTATCTTAAGGCTTTTGTGACATTTTCAGGAAGGGAAACAAGCAAAAAGGCATAAAATGTTCATGAAATTTATATCTGCCAGACACATCGTCAGTTCTGTAGTTATTTCCGACACTTTCCTAAAACCCCGCTTGCCTCACGGGGAGTTTTCTCATCTTGGTGTGAGCCATTTGTCTGTTTCCTGTTTTAGCTTTGCGTCTCGAGCCACTGTCGGAAAAAAAAGGGAATGCTCCTGAATGTTCAAGGCTACACGACAGCTGTGGTGACAACTAAAACAGAGCAGCCTTGACCGTCGGCAGCAAGTGGAGAAGCGGCGAGTGACTGTGTGCAGTCGCCCGTCTTGTCAGGCATATTAGTGTAATGACTTCTACTGCTTCAAGATGTTGAGGCACACTCCAGAGACACAATGCATGAAGGTCATTAGTTTCCACTGTGAGCAAACAGAAGCCTCTCTGAGGGGAAACAGAACCTCGGTTTGGCCCTTGCAGTAGGTCCTGATGATTTAAGCCAGGCAGAGAGTGGCTGTCGTACTGAATCTGAAGCAAGGGGACTGAAGGGAGGGAGCTGAAGTGGGGGAGCGTAGGAGAGAGACAGAATGGAAACATGGCAGATATTACAGTATATGAATGTGAAAAAAAGAAGGATGGAAGGAAAAGAGAACAAGGAAAGGGGTGGAGAGGTAAAGATAATGGAAGGGAGGGAACGTTTAGAGGTGGAGAGAAGAATATATGGATAGGAAAAGTGTTTAAAAAAAAACTTAATTTGGATGAAACTAGAAATAAAGTTGGGGGATAATCAAAATGAAACAAATGAATCATGGGGATGGTTGAAAAGGAAAGAAAGACGGGATGGTAACAGGAGTGAGGATGACGCACATCTGTCTGTCACTTTAGCCTAAATCTGAAATTAATTGTTTTCCTGAAACATTAGACGGAATGATTTTCGCAGCTCCTGCTCGGTGCTCAGTCTTCAATGATCTAACTCTTGGCACATGAATTAAAAAAAAACAAAACTCTTTAAAACAGCCTTTTCAAGAGATGATATCTGAGGTGACAGCGTTTGAGATAACATTTCATCATTCCGCACACATAAGAAGAAATCCACATTCTACCGTTGCTTCTTTGTGACAGGAAAGTCAGAGAAGACCATTTGTGAGATATTAAAAAAAAAAAAAAACGCAAACTGTTCCCTCTTCTGTCAAGCTGTCATCCTCGCCAGTGCGTCTATCTGCAAAAGATGTTTGGAGACGGTCACTTACACTTGAGGCCAGATTCGCTGCGTGCTCCTGGACGGGGACGGGGCTTCGCTTCTCAAAACGCTTCAGTTGCTCGTGAATCTGGCAAGTAAGGAGAGGATCATGCAAAAGATTCTTTCTGCAGTAAAGGGCAACTTTAACTATTACTAGTTAGTTATTGATAACTACCAATGCTACTGCTGTGCAAGTAACTGGCTGCTAACATAGATTTAAAGAAATTAACAATAAACACAAATATTAATTATGATCAAAAAAACCTGCAGCAAGTACTAAAAATATACTTATATATAACTTTTAATATAGCACATAGCTATAGTAAATCTGTGATATGGATTTGATGTTTTTGAGACTGGTGGAAAATATAGTCCACTGTTGCACTTGCTGTAAAAATACAGGACACCGTTCTTTTTACAGTTAAATCCTTTAAATGCTGACGCCTTTAGATGAGGAGGGAAAAAATTATTAAGAGCAACTGCTGAGCTAAGGCCACCATGAGACTCCTGTTGGCCTGAATCACTTCCAGAACACCCCCCCCCACACACACACACACACAAACACACAAACACACACACGCACACCCTCCACACACACACACTCGTTGGGTTAAGATGACTACAGTGAAATTTCCATGATCGTAGCATGTTATGAGAAGAACAAACAAGGCAGAATATTTAATCTAAAATAAAATAAAATCCGTGTAGAAAACTGAAAAAAAAAACAAACTGGTGTTGAAATGATTTTCCGGCTAATGAGCAGCTCCCTCTTTATTAGGTGAAAAGTGGCACTACACAAGAGTTTAACTATAATTTTGTATTGGATCATTGTTTTTTTTTGTTTTTTTTATTTGACCCCGTTGTATTTACGTTGCAACATTTCATTTAAAGTTTACATGTAATTAAATTAGTTAAACTCAGTATAATTCTTGTCATTTGTAAATTGGAAAAAAAGTAGAAGTTATAATCATACATAAGTATCTTAACAGTGCATAAGTTGCATGATCTAACTATATTTAAAGTACTTAAAGTACATATTATGGCACTTTTCAGTGTACATAATAGTAACAGTGCTCTAATTCATTACTTAGTTCTAAGATAATAAAACATAAACACATAATACTGCTAACAATAGGATCTGAACACTAAATTCACTTTAAATAAAGTGAATTCTGTGACTTTGATGGACAGATTAAGCGATCACAGGTCATTACAGCACAAATGTGCGTTCACCTTGAAGAGCAAGTGAAGCTTTTTCTCCATCAACATGCTGTGAAGAAACCTGTAGTCCTCCTCTCTGTCGGTATGTGGCTCCATTCCAGACATCGCTGACGATAGCAGCCTGTACACGCCTGCCGGGTGAGTGGCAGGACACGCGTAAGCATTCGTACAAATGTACAAACCTGCAACTGTTCTGATTTTGCAGGTTGTGTTTTTGAGGTCAGAAGGTGAGGTCAAAAACCAGATGAGAGAGGTCAGAGGTTAACGAGAGGAGCGATTAAAAGCCTCCTAAATGGAAGATCCAGTGTCAGTGTGATCATCGCTTTATCTTTAAGAGGACATAAAGAAACCATGCTCTGGTTCATATTCTATATTCTACATACCTCGATGCTCAGTTTGGTTTAGCATCCCTCCTAAAAATAAGAGAACAAAAAGGACAAAGAAATAATCTCAGTGGACTTGAACTCTTTTTATTTATTTATTTATTTTTTTTAGAAAATTTTCTTGTGTTTTATAAGTAAAAAGTAAAAAAGGGAAAGAAGTGTATTTATTCTTTACATGGACCCAAAAACATACTGAGATATTAGTGCCCCCTATTGCTGATTTTTTTAAAATAGTTTCAGGAAAAGATCAAAACAAAGCTCAGTTCTTACATTTCAGTTTAGATCTCAAAATAAATATATAAAAATGCATTAGTTTGATCAAAAGATTTGCTTTGTTTGCTTGTACATCAGTTATGCCCATGATCGATCCGCCAGCGTGGGTAGAGGATAATATCTGCAGGACCTTTGCATTGGGCCATTTTTTAGATTTATATCTAAAAATCTCTTCTTGGGCTGGAAATGTATGTGAAAACCGAAACCGATAAGGCCTGCAGTCTCACAACAGGCTGCTTTATATATGAGCAGATTTATGTATGAGTTACTGTTGTTACTCATACATAAAGTATGAGTTACAATGGAGTAATACTGCAAAACTACATCAACTGATTTAAACAAGTGAAATAATATAATCAATATTTTGAATATGTTAATACGCATTAAAAACAAACAGTAAAAATCATGAGAATTTTTTTTAATCTTTGCATCACTTGTTTACACAAATAATCAAAATAATAAATCATGTAGGATTCAGTTTTAATTATTTTAACCTTCCAATGTGACGCCTTTAGGTTATAAAGCATGTGTCTGTCTTATTTTTTTTTTAAATAAAAATAGTGTTTAAGTAGAAAAAAGTTACTGCTTAGAAAAACAACCGAAGCGTGTACTCACCACAGACTGTCCATCCCATAAGGGCCGGTTCATGCAAGCCATATCATTTAAAGTATGTAAAGAGTACTGGCTGTGTTTGAACATCCACTTTTATTGAAATGTTATACAGTGTTCCACTGACTGCAATGTAAGAGAGACCGTCTCTTATTCCATCAATATGTGTTCAGTCTGACACAAATAAGGCCAGCAGATAATCGATACACCAATCACAGCATGGAGTGTAATGTTGACCTATATCAGTTCAGTTACCCACATATGACTGCAGACACACAATCACACACAATATTAGTAATAGAAAACGTCTTACATGATGAAAGACATGGATGTTCTGATTTTTTAAACGGTGATGTTGGGGTGTGTGTTGCTATAATGTATAATACACTGTACCTTACACAGTGGGTAATCAATCCCTGGTCACTGAGTTCAGACTGTCTATCAGGAACCCTGTACAGTGCTTGTCTCGGTAGACTCATGATATCTGAGTAGTTAACTATAAATGCATCTGACTGATTGCATTTATTGTCAACTATCCGATTCTACACAACGTATCAATTAAGCTAAATCCCAGGGGTGGTAAGAAAATAGACACATTAGCCTGCTGTGGCCTGTTCACGCTGAGCAAAGTGTCCGTAGGGGACCTCTATGACAACAGCACAAAAGCTGCAATCCGAGCAGACTGAAGCAGAGTCTCATAACGTGATAACTTAAAACTAGCGAGATGCCAGGTGAACTTTGACCAACCTACAGCAGCACCGACAGGGTGCGTCATGCTATCAAGAGACAGCTAAGCACATACCGGATATGACGAGACTTCCTTCAAAATAATAGCCAAGAAATACTAGTGAGGTGTGAAAATCTAACACTGTTAAAAAACTACGTGCAGTTGTTTTTGCTATTTTGCGCCATTTTTCTATTTGCCAGCATTGCGTAAAAAGTATAATTACTTCTTTAAAAATAATAACCCCGTTACTTGTGGTTTTGACATAAGCATATAATGTATATTTTTAAAAGAGTGGAAGTTCTTTTGCGACACTCTGTCCCACATAACACACGTGTCTTCTTTTTCGTTATCATTGTTAATAATAATAATAATAATAATAATAATAATCTTCTACACGCATAACTACAATTTTGATTTGAAAAGACAAACAGGAACTTCGTTCTCCAAGCCAAACATTACTGTCGCCACCGTTTCCTCCTCCATCTGCTGTCTTCCGCTGAACTACATCGGCCGAGTTTAGCGTATACCGTAACTGCATGGCAGATGGTGCACTGAGGGTGTTTCTTTTTTGTTTTCCTTTTTCAGTACAGACCAGCCGCTATGCAGTGCTGGTATTCGGTGCGTGACTTTTAGCTGTCTGTTTGGCAGGACAGACTGAGTGCAGAAATCAGGAAGCTGAAAAAAGAGCTGTGAGAGCAGGCAGGCAGGAGGCCACGGTTCCCCCTCACATACATACACACATCACCACGGTCTTGATGGTGATGTATGCAAGGAAACCAACAAGAGTCAGCGATGGGTAAATCAGATTTAGACCTTAGGGTTTAAAACGGTTTTCTTACGCCGTTGATTTTATTTGTGCGTTTAACTTTTACTTGTAGCCGTTAGCTAGCATGGTTAGCCTGCAATTAGTTAGCCGTTGATTCCGGATATGTACCTGATCGACTGCCGTTAAAGTTAATAGTATTCTTATCGTAAATCCTGCCTATTCTAGGTATTTTTAAGATATACTTTAAACATTACCGATTCAATGTCAACTACAGTATGAGGAAACACCAGATAATAAGATGGCAAGTCGGGCTAACTTGGCTAACGGTAGCTACTTAGCTAATTATATATGCTCCAGAAAGTCAGGTTTCAAAGTGACAAGCAAAAATAAATAACAAAAATAAAAAAAACTTTTCTGTGTCTCCACAGGTGCAACGACAGAAGGGATCCCCAATCCTATCAGGTATGACATGTTCAGGTTGTTAGCTGTCAGTTAGCTGTCACCTGTCATTACGATCCAAAAACGTAGGTCAGCATAGCGTGCAGGTGATCAATGTTTAAAACAGCAACTGTATGGACACGTTTCAGTTTGATCACAATGGGAATTCATATGCATACTGTCTTCGTTCAGCCCTTGTGTTTCAATTACTGTGTCAAAACAAGAATTTACAAGAAATGTCAATAGATAAAAATGCTCTCATTCAACTTAAAGGGTCTCTTGGTTGAACAGAACACCACTGTGTGAGATCGTGCAAAGTAGAATTGTTGAGATATGCTTAATACTTTTTAGACCCATAAATCTCAGCCAAAAAGCCAGGCCACCAGCCTTCACCGCTACGACAAGGTGCGTGATGGGTCATCAGATCCTGTGCCCCCGTACAAGATGCAGCGACGCTCAGACGAAAGTCCTGTCAGCAGACAAGGAGAAGGTACGGGACATGGCAAAGCGAAACCCTCTCACAGCATCAGAGGCAAAAATGGTAAGTGTGGTGGCATTGCACATACAAGCCATTTCAAGACTAATCTCAGACGACTGTTATGAAGGGGAAACGGTAACTGCAGATGGGCCTCTAATAGGCATAAAGGTCAACTCTGTCTATGTTTCTATGCTAGTCCCTGACATAATGTGTGAACTTCTTCTGTCATGTGTACACTAACTGCTGCTATTGTCGAGAAGACTCTGGTCACTGATGTTTTAATGAAAATCAAAACATCACCCCTACCAGTTGTAATTGTTAGGGGAAAAAAAAGCTTTGCATAATACTGCCATCGGCTTAAGATGTAAATATAAACTGCAAGTATAAGCCAAAAAAAACAAAAGGCAAGCTGATTTCTTTTCCCTGTTGTGCAGTTGTGGCTCTTCGTGAGGATTTAGTTTTTAGCAGAGCCTTGTTTGCTTTTTCTCCATTGACAAGTGGCTTTGTTGCAGGGACCAGTGGCTCTCCTCAGGAGAACTCCCACAACAACAGCTCTCAGCATGGCACCGACTTGCACGCGGCTCAGGGCAAGCCCACAGACAGGGTAAGGATCTGTCCAGCGTTATCTGATGATAAAACCTTCAGCAATTCCTGTAGAGTGCAGCCACGCCACTGTGGAACATTTGATGCGGGGGCGTAATGGATAGCCATCTTCCTCTCTAATGTAGACATTTGTCAAACCTAACTCAACAATGCTTGACTGTAACTTCATAATTATGTAAGAGGCTCCTTGTGTAGTAGATGGTCTGATTAGATTGTCGACTTCCTTGTTTAAATGATTTGCCATTAGTCAGTGTGAATGAGAGACACATTGTTATTTCTCACTGGTTGGACTGTGCAGTGGGAAAAATGCACAATATTCAACAGTGTCTAGTTTGATGCTAATTTATACCGCTCCTACCAGCACCCAGTGTTCTGTGCATTGGCAAGCTTTCCTATAGACTGTTGTCAGAGCACACATGGCTCACTTTAATGTAATTTGAATATTACAAACTTAGAGTCCATCTTAATTCTGTTGCATCAATAACTGTGGGAAAGTGGTAAATATCTGCAGCACTAAATATCAAATTATATCATTTTTAAAATGAATTTTTGCTAAGATACTGCTGAATCTACTGTTGTTTTTAGAGTAATTAGATACTACATACTACTATTTCCTCAAGAGAAGGCATGAGATCATTTGTTATACAGGCTTAAGCCTCACAAGAGCACAGTTTTAAAGTCAATACAGATGTGCATGGGAAATGTTAGATCCCTAACAGAGTCATCGGTATATGCGTCATCATTAATATTAAACATACCAGCTCGCATCCACACTCAAAAGTCCCGGCCCATTATGGAGGCTCGGAAATGAAAGATGTTTACCTCCCAAAGCAGAATGGATTCATGTTTACCAAATGTGCTGACTCAGGTATGCTTTTGCCAGTATGCACAGTGAAGGAGGACCTCAAAGCACTGGAATAAACAATTTAAATGAAGTCTTCTACTTGTTGATCTTTGCTTTTGAAGCTTCATAACCCATTTATACAAAGTGATCGATCGCCTTGGGTTATATCAGTTTAAAGAGCACTTTAATATCCTCTCAAGTTGTTTGAAACTTGAATGGTGTGCTCCTCAGAAAAAAAAAATGGGAGTGCTGGAAAGCTGACACTGTTGCTTGAGGAAACTTTGAGACTGGAAAAGTGTTTAGTGGAGCAAAAGCAGGTGTGATGGCTCACGGTTTCAAGAGGAATGTCCCTGCCGGGAAGCGGGTCGTGTAGTAAAACTAGGCTGTGTTTTAGAAAGGTGCAATTATTTTAAAATGTGTGGAGGGGGCGTTAGTCACCACTGAAAAGGGAACTGTGCACCAACCACCACCAGAATGCTTTGCAACCTTTTCCTGTTCATCAGAAAGACTGGACTGTGGTTTGTGAGGAGGGAGCGTATGGAAAATAAGGAAGTATTTTTTTACACAGTGGAAGAATTTATCTGGGGGAGATTTGCACAAATCACATAGCATGGAGGGACCCCTCAAGAACTGATACTGTACTTTCTGTTTTATAGTTCTAGGTTTTATGATAATGTACCCAGATTCAACAGAGTAGTGAATGTTTCCCAGTGCTTGATCAGCAGGTTTGAGAGAATAAAGGGGTGGGGTGGGGGGGGGGGCAGGCAGAGGATTAGATACAATCAAAAAAATACACAAGAAGTTAAAACTGGCCAAAAGTGAACTGTCAGGATTTTCTTTTCTAACTAAGGGTTAAATGTACCTGCTCTGGGAATGATCGTGTGTGAGGACCATGTAGCTAACTTGGCATCACTTTTTTGGAATATCTTTGTCAGATTGGCTGTTACGTATCAGAGATTTTGACTTTGAAGTGAAGGGGCACAATGATAATAAAAGAAAAAAACAAGAAAAATGATTGTGCATGGAATAATTGCATTACTTTTTCAATATAATCAGGATTTTTTTTTTTTTTAAACTGAGCAAAATGAAATTGGAAAAAAGTCTGATCCTTCAGATTTAGTGACAGCACTGTAAATCAGTGTAACTGTGAAGGTCTCATTTCTCACTGACGGAGGCAACAAATGGGAACTTGACGGCTGTTTAAAGGAGGACAAAATCCACCTGAGTGACGCAATTTATTTACCATATTTTTGCATCTTTCACATAATCGAAATTATTTACCACACTGGGGTAAAGTTATTTAATTGTTTAACTAACTCTCCTTTTTGTGTGACTAGGACCCAGCAGATGACTGGACAGAGCACATCAGCTCCTCTGGGAAGAAGTACT
>VUQR01037046.1:89791-110192 GCA_015108515.1 Hemichromis elongatus
ACACTTTTTTTTTTTTTTTAATATATATATATATATATATATATATATATATATATTTTTTTTTTTCCCCCCATTGTCCACTACATAAATTGCTCAAACCGACCGTCTTCATGTCGGAACAGCTATAAAGTGGACAACGGGACCTTTTTCGGACAGCACCTTTTGGACCACGAACCTTGGATTGTGTGTGTTGTATTGGGTTAACTTGTTTTCTGGTGTGTTTTGATGTATAGTGGTCAGGAAGAGAGTCAAAGTGAACTAAGACAAACCCTCTTCTGATTGGTGGGGTGGGGGGGGAGAACAATCGGGTCCCCTTCCCAAACTTCTGTAATGATCTTTGTCATGCACGGCGATGTATGGCTTCAGTGGCAGTGATGTCACTGTTATTTTTATTTTCTATTCACCAGTCAGTGGGTTTACCAACCCGTTTTGTCTTAAAGCTGGTTTGTTTTACATGTCACAAGATTCACTGAGACCTTTGGCCAGACCTAAATGATAGATTTTTTTTTTTTGTCCCAAATGATGGGATTGTTCCACTCATACAGAGTCACTTGGAAGACATGGCTAGTTGTGTCAAAAGCACTTTGAAAGCTGTTGTGATGAAGCTTATGTTATTGGACCTAGGTTGGCCATAAGTACATCTGAGGTTGTTTTCCATTGGTAGCCCTGCTGGCAGTTTTCTTCCTTTCTTTTCATTTTAAATTGTAAAATTGTCAATATTTTGTTTTTGTTCCAAGTCAAATTGGGGAAACATTCATTCCTTAGAAGCAGCTTAGCAGGAGAATAGAAAAGTGACTGAATTAACAGTCCCTTAAAGCTAAATTATTATTGTGCCGGAGTCATTACATCCTTGTAGTTGTAACAGAAAAGCTCGACAGAGGGAATTTTTTTTTTTTTCTATAAGAAACTCATGTCTTGGTTTTGTTTTGTTGCTGCAGCCCTTTTATCAACTTACTCTAGACGGGCATGGCTACTTTTTGCGAAAGGTTCATTCGCAATCAGAGGGCACACTTTTATATGGCCATCAGATTAAAACTGCAGCCCTACACTCCAACAGTTAAAAAAAAAAAAAAGTTCCTTTGTTTCCTAGTTGTGTTTTTTTTTCTGTGACACGGAATAGTTCCAACAAGATCGGATGTGCACAATTTTTGGGGATTCGGGGTGGGGTCAAGTTTTTTGGGGGGCTTTGTATTCCATAAAATATGTGAATAAAATATTATGCCACATCCTTTTCTTGACTTTTACTGACATCTCAAGCATGCCAGAAGAATATCTTCAATATCACCTTATAAGCAATTATGACGATTTTACTTTTAAACCTAATTCTGTGCGTGTGATCGTTTCTTGCTGGAGTCTGTCACGTTAAAAGAGCACAGAACTTGAAAAATTTAAAATATTTGTCCTGTGTTATGTTTCTCTTCCTATATATCCGTAGTACCCAGCTCTTCAGTGACTTGCTGCTGTTCAGCCACGCTTTGCTTTTCACTGCAAGGCGTGTTGCCACACTTAAGAAATGGCAATAAAACTATGTAAACATTTGAATATTATAGTTAAAAATATCACCTTAAAAATATTCACAAACCATCTATTTACATTTAAGATGTAAAACTCTACAAATCCCAAATGATGCCTGAAAACCCCGAGCAACTCCCCCACCCAACTTGCTCTTTGGTCTCTCCCAGAATCTTCAAGTAGTGTTTATATCACCAGTTTTGTTAGGTGTTAGCATTTTTTTCTTGCAGATTTTTTTATGTATTCCTTAATTAATATTTGTTCACTTTCCAACTATCAGTTACTGGCTTTAATTAATTTGCTTGAAAGTTGAGGATCGATTTCTTTCCTACTTAGATTCACAAGAAATATGTAAATGTATTCTCTAAAAGTCCACCAACCTATGTGTCAGAGGCAGTGTATCAAGCCACATGTGATTTTTATTGCTTTCCAGTTTGCATCAGCCTTAAATGCAGCCTGTAACAGAATCACCATTAGTGTTCATACCAACTTCCCCCACTGCACCACTGCTGACAAAATTGGCTTAAACTTGGCTTACATCACTCTGCACTGGGAGTTTTTGACATATTTGGAGCTTCTTCTGTCTGAAGCTGGATTTTTGCTTCCATAATTGCAACATTTTCCTCATTTTCTTCCATCGTGATCTTTGCTAGTATTATTTTCCCCATGCACACAGCTACCACATTTCCAAAAACTAAAACCTAATGAATGTTTTTATGCTTTTCACCAAGTATCTCATGCACTCTGTTTTGAGTAGTAGGCCATGCAGTCTCTTCATCTTTGTAATCCAGTGTTTAGTCCCACTTCCAGAGGTGTACAACTAACCATGCAGTCTGCCTTTACAAAAACTGGTAATAAATAGGTCCTTTCAAAGAGCTCGCTTATTCTGAACGTGGTACTGTAATAGGATGCTTTAATTACAACGAATCAACTGGTGACATGTCGTCCATTCTAGATTATCTATGATCAGCTGTAAGTGGTGTCAATGCAAAGTGGAAGAGTTTAGGAACTATAGAAACTCAGCCACAAAGAGACAGACCATGTAAAACTACAGAGCGGGGTCACATGCCACGCTCTGCTGACTCGATAACTGCAAAGCCACAAACCCCCACCGGCATTAACATCAGCACGTAAGAACTGTGTGCTGGGGTTACAACGAACGGTTTCCCCTATGGAGCAGCTCCTGCAGGTGTAAGGTGTAGGTGACCCTGTACCTGTGTCCATATAGTGAAGTTTATATAATTCACAAAAGAAAAAAATATACTCGTATTTATTTTCATTTAGACACTGAAGCATTCACAGCAGCTATACAAGTGCAGATTATTCCTTTAATTATGTCTGCACCCAAATCTGATCATGCTGCTCAGCATTAATGTTCAGATGTAGGAAGACATTCTTATAGTTTTGCAGTGGTCAGCACTGACCCCTTTGAGGTTTCCTATATTTTTTACACACTCCTGAGCTGCTCACTGTGCACTCAGGATTTCCACTCGATTTCATTTATTACCATTTAGTCAGTACAAAGCTCGGCCTGCACCTGAGCCTTTTTCTAGCTGATACATCAGCAGCTAAATGTGCAGAGATCACCAAATTTATCTACTGCACGGGCTCCATTTGTTCTCATATACTACGTGCAGCTGTCAGGGCGCAGAGGGCATTGCTCTCATTACCAGTGATGCAACATCACTTTTTTTTCTGTTACTCCTAATCATAAGCTTATTAAAAAAGATTAAATATCACTGTTTCATTGCATTCATTACATGGTCTATGACTCAGAGGGGCTTGAGACGGAAATAAAGTTTTTTAAAATTATAAATCTTATTTATTTGCCTCCAAAAACTAGTTTACAGAGTCCGTCCATCTATCTCCGTCACCTCTTCCAGACGATCAGGTTTGCAGTGTGTCTCGGATCGTTTTCTTCTGTCCTGAATCACAGTTGAAATAAATCCCAAACAGTGTGCCATTTCACTCAGTTAATAGTGAAGCAAAGTTACCATCATGTTTATTATAACAATTTGTTCCTGCACTTTGCTTCCCTCATCACTGATTGGTTCTTGTGTTCCTTTGCCAGGGAAATGAGCTCACCTCTCATATATTACTTAAGGATCACACTCCTGATTTTTGTTAGACAGCCTCTATGGTATTAATATGTTATAAGTTACCCTTCCTGAGTTAATTTGTTCAGTATTTTTATTTGTAGTGGTATTAATTCTGGAAAAATCTTCCTTCTACTTTTCAGGTTTTTCAAGGAAAAACAGACACAAAAGTTAACATCAGTCTCTGCGACTCGTTCAGCCTTCTCTCTCTCTGTCACCGACATAAACAAGAGGCTTATTTTTACCCTGTGGCACGCCACTTCTTTGCCTCTTTGCTTTGTGCCCTCTAGGTCGCTATACTGTACCTTATGTCATGATGGGAAACAGAAGTAAGCAAAGAAACATACCTGTTGATTACATATATCTTAATAAATTTACTATGAGAGCCTGTTCAAATGTCTTACAGGAAAAGACAGTTGTTGATCCACATGGATATCTGCCATACTCTGCTAGAAAACAACTCTGGTTTAGTAATTTAACAAAAACCACACGTTTGCATCCTACATCATGAAGTCGATCAGGGATCTGAATGACAATGATTAATGGAATCATGAATCAAACTTCATTAATGATCCTTAAAGGAGTAGGTGTACAAAGGCCAATTTTTAGCATCACTTGTATATTTCTACAACAGGCTGTGTTACCTAATGCAAAACTATGATAGTTAAAACTACATATGAGCCAAGCTCGGGACTGTTGATCAAAGAAGAAAAGAGGTTTCGCTCGTTGAGCGTCTGAAGCATTGGCCTTTGTAGGTTCTCTGAAAATGCCCCCGAAAAAACAACTTCTTTCTGTATCTTAAAATATTTTTGTCTCATTTCAAAAGCCAGATAAATGAAATCAGTGTAGAAGTGGCTCAAACGTGCATTCTACTTGTAGGCCACCAGATGGCGATAGTTGTTATTGCAAAAAGACTTCTGGTCCTAGAGAAGTCTATGGGCATATAGCTTTCTGTCTTGACCTCTGTAAACACTTTTCTGCTGAATTTATGGACTCAGTCTCTCATTCTGACTCATTTAATAAAAAAATTGAGTCACTTGGTGATTATATGTTTCAAAAAGCTGTTCATCGGCTGATGACTTGTTAATCATTAGTCATTAGACAAAGCAAACATGCACATTTCTAAATGACCTAAACATTTGACAGGGTCTAGTTCTGTCTACATAAAGGAAACTCTTCGCTTTAATCTTCTTCTGGTGGCTCTTCAACTGATTGAGCATCCTGCTTCTATTGTTTCATCTTCCTGGGATAAACTTGTCTTTGTAGCAGCAACATCATATTTAGTCTAATTACGTTACCCCCGAAATGGTCTGATCGCAACATTGTTGCTTTTTTTCCCTCCAGTTTATTTTATTTTGTGTGTATATTATGCTACCGAGGCAGGAAAGTGCAGTCTCTTTTTATTTTTTCACCTTTGTTTGAACTTGTTGACTGATATTTTAATTCTGTATTACAGGGGGGAACTGTTTTTACACTGTCAGCAGCAATTTAAAGTTTTGCCAGAGGTACTCTTGACAAGATATTGTCCTTTTTGCCCATGAGGCTTAGAAACATTGTGCTTTATATCACTTCTATAACCCAGGTAGGCTTGATGGCTCTCGCTGCACATAACCAGAGTGTCCCCACACTATGTCATTGATAGATCGAGTCACTGCTGCCTTCGATCCTTCAGTATTCACTTCATACAGTGCAGGTTAAAGGTCAACTTCATCTACACTCACCTTCTCTCTGGGGTATTTTTGCAGCATCTTCTCCTCACACGCTTTACTTCAATCAGCTGCCAATCAGTCAGGGTGTGTTTTTTGAAACACTCTGCAGTCCCTGTGTCCTAGCCCCCGTTCACCAGCAGTGTCCTTAGGGGACACGGGTAATTGTGCTGATTACCTGTCATACTATATTTATTGCTGTCACACATTTATTGATGGGTCCCCCTGATCCAAGTGAGCCAGATGCGGGCTCTGTCATTAGCCCTGTTTCTCTGTTTATAGCACCTTCCCTCCAATCTTCAGTTAACCCTGTTCCCTCACCACCCCAGCATTACACCCAACCCCTCCTCTTCTTATCTCACCCCCTGACATTATTCCTCATTTTGCTTGTTTTTTAATTTTTTTTTCTCCAGTCACCCACGCCCTCTCTCCATCTGTCCTTGTCATCCTCCCCACACTTCCACTGGCCATTTACCCCCCCCACCATCATTGACTCCTTAGTGCTCCTCTGCTTTCGTCACAGCCAGAGGGCTTTAACTAAAGTCACCGATCTCGCCTCAAACCGAAACTAGCATCGGGGGGGTGGGGATTTTGGCTTTGGTCGACTTTGTAAAACTTTTGATAAATGAGAGAGCGAGCCAGGGGCTTGTAAAGCTGACATTATTTAGAATGTCATTGAGGCATGTGAGTTGAGACTGGGACATGCAACATTAGGGAGGCGGCTAAATGTGCCTTGAGCATCTTGGTGAACACTCCATGTTTGACTGTCATTTCTACATTAGAACGGAAACGGTCGTGGATTGATGGGCACAAGGTGGGGGCTGGAAGTCCTGTTGTGCCATTGTGAGCAATAAATTATATCTTGTGATTTAATGTTATAGCTCCTCTGGGAGCATGCGATCCACATTAGCTATGATATATAACTGAGGCAACGGCAACAGATCTCGTGATTTTTTTTTCTGGAATAGCATCAGCCCTCATGGTCTTGTTTGTATATAGTGAAGGATAGTGCCATTGATTAAGGCCAAAAGGTATTTTTTTTCCTTAGTCAGCGTAATGTGATCAGTAGTTTACTTAAAGTGCACATTCTGGCAAAGATGAAAGATAATAGAGGTTCTCAAGATTTTTGAGCGTATGATGAATAACTGACACGGATGGGGCTCGGTTGGAATACTGAGGATTCGGTATCTTTGTGGTTTTTACCTAATGTTGCAGTCAAGTCTGTGATTCTACACCCACGCAGTCAACTCTGGTTTATTTCAATATTTCTTCAGGTAGCAATCAAATCAAATCAAAATCAAATCACACCCTGGTGATGTCTGGCATTTAATTTCTTAGTCAACTGATGATAGACCAATAACTAGCAACTCCTTCGGTAACTGACCATTGCAATAGTTTGACTGATTTACTAAAGCAATATTTTCTGGTTTCTTTATTTTTCAGTCAGTAAAAGACTGTAAATCTTTGGGATTTCTGCCTTGTGAATAGGATATAATAACGATGGGCTGAGTCATGTTCAGCATGCTAAGAGAGATATTACAGGTTTCCTTCTTCCTTTCCTTTGGGATCCTGAGGTACGCCCGGGCCCTACAAGAAAATATAATTTGTCTAGTGATATGTGCGTCTACCCCAGGGTCACCTCCTCCTGGTCTTGCCTGGATAACCTTGAAGGAGAGGTGCATCCTAATCATGCCTGAACCAACTCAGGTATTCCCTGTCATCATCTAGAACTATAATAATAATGATGATGATGATGATGATAATGGTGATAACTTGAAAAAAAGAAGCATTTTCTAGCAAAAAGTGGAAATGTGAATACTGAAAGCTAAAATGTTTTTCCTTCAAAGTCTTAGGCCTAGGAATGCCTGAAATACATGAAACTTAATTTGTTAGTCGGCTCATTTAGATTATGAAATATCAAACAGTTTAGGCATGGATGTCAAACTCATTTTACATCATGGTCCATATATAGCTCACTTAAGCGAAGACCAGTGAATCTCCTCTTGCTGTCAGTGGCTCAGATATCTTGATATAAAAAACGAGATGCAATTGCAGACTTTGGGCTCCACAGGAGGGACCGGTGTATTCTTGGTCAGTGGACACTGTCTGGTTGAGGGCCAAAGCCTTCAGCTTTCTCAGGACTCCACTTTGTCAGACACTGAGCAGGATTTTGCAACAGGAAACCTGCATTTTCTAACTTGTCGATGGATTTAGGAATGTTTCTTCAAAGGTTTTGTCAAAATAAGATATTTAGAAATTCAGACTATGAACGCAGACAGTCATGTGTAATCATAAACAAAGAGCATGGAAATGACTAAAGGTTCCTCCCTGTAGTTGGCTGATAGCTACAGATTTCCTGTCATGCATGATCAGTCTGTGGAACCCTCAGCAGGCAGACTGCATTTCTATAAGGTCATAATGTAGTAGACAAATATTCTGCAGAAATATGTTTTTAATTTAATGTAATTTTTTTTTAGTTTTTTTAATAAAAAAAATAAATGCCAAAAAGAATGTCAAGGTCAAAGAATTTCAGCAAATTAAAAGTATTTTCAATCCCTGTCCAGGTATTTTGAGTTGTCTGGTCATTTTTTTTCAAATACATGTATTCATATTGATTTCATGTTTTTTTTTTAAAGAGAAAATGTGAACTTTAAATGCTTAATTCGGTAGTGTTTTACTCCAGCCCAAAGCTTGGACTAGATTACTGTTAGCCTTACGGTACCGCTACATGAGAGGACCAGCAAATATGTCACTGAATAAATTTACACTTTTTTGCGATATGACTTCTTCACCGTTATTTCTGTTGTTGCAGGATGGAGTCAGAATCTTTCTTGTGGCATCGAAAATGGTGTTTAAATATTTTCCTGGGCATCTGTATTGAGTTTGACATCTTTGACATCTCTAGTGTCCAGAGAAACAAGGCTCCGCATCTATAATTCCTCAGGTCTTCACTCTTTTACACTGAGACATGGTCACAAAACTCTTGGAGCCCAGCAGGATGGATGGACTTTCAGGCACTCAGAGCAATTAAAGGCGTGCAGTAGTACCACGAGATGTCAAACTGGGATCTCAGGTCGGTGATGTGCAGCGACTTTTACAGAAAGACAGACAGATGATGTCCCTCGCCTCCTATTTTAATCCAGATCTAAGGTCTCCTCTCATTGGAGGTGAGTTATTTAAATATGTTTTACACTGCATTCTGCCATATCTACATCACAAACATTAGCCAAGGCGATTAAGAGCAAACTTATATGTTACAATGATAAATCAGGGGAGCTCGTCTAGTTGCTAATTTTAGCTCTGTTTCCACACAAAACCTGGTTCTTAATTGATCTCAGAGCAGTGAAATGTCCGGTCGGTTTCCATCAAAGACTGCCCATTTAAACACAAAGGACATGGGTTAACAACCATAAAAAAAAAGCCGCTGGCCCTCAGCTTGACAAGCACCAACCACTGTTTGTTGAGCATGGAAATGCGGATGAAATAGAGACACGCTATAGTTTTAATGGCATCAAAGGCAAGTTTCCTAGTTTAACCTTAATTACCACAACTGAGTACCGAAGCTCGACTTTTTGCACATCATAACACTTAAACTGTGCGAGTCCGTTGGATGTGTAAATATGCAAATAATTGCTCACACACTTGAGATTTCATTGTAAAAGTTTTTAAGTCAGTGTTGTTATTTACAGTTTCTGCTGTGGTCTCGACATAAAATCTTTTGCCTAATTATTCTTTCCATTATAAGCAGGCGTTGTAATTCACACACATTTTGTGCTAGTCTGTACATTGTCACATATATATATCATATATTTAGATTATTTTAGTTGACTCCTCCCTGTGATGCTCAAAACACTCAAGCAGTCAGAATTGCCTTTTTGCAAGTCCCTGTATGCATCTTTTATTTGTTTTCATTTGTTTGCCAGACTAATCTATGTTTTTCAGCCTGGGGGGACTCTTGATCAGTCTGTCTAAACATTGACGCTTCATCTTTTAAATTACTTACGAAGAAAATGCATAAAACGAAAAAACATCCACTTTATGTTTTAAAAGACCTGACCATCTTTTTGCCCCAAACCAAAATTGCACAAATCATTACATTATGTAACTAGGCATACATCCTAGCAAAATAGTACGATTTATAAAGCAGTTTAGAGTTTTTATGCACTTGTCAGGTTAACATGACCTGATGTGTACCTGCTA
Source organism: Hemichromis elongatus (assembly GCA_015108515.1). NCBI lineage: Eukaryota > Metazoa > Chordata > Actinopteri > Cichliformes > Cichlidae > Hemichromis > Hemichromis elongatus. The sequence continues at coordinate 99,306 of VUQR01037046.1, forward strand.
ATATATGGGCTTAGTTCTGTTCTAATGCTAGAAAGAAAATTCACACAGTCCATAAATCTACACAGGTACACAGATAAAGTGATTATAGAAAGTCTACACGCCATAACGCATAACGTGACAGACTGTATGTTACCTGTGCACTGACGCCCAGTCAGGTGACCCGACAGATTTTTAGTTGTACAGCTGTGGTTGTGGTGTTGAATGTATTTCTCTCCATCTTCATTAAAGTCCCAATTCCACAGGAGAAAACAGCCACAAAGCATCATCAAGCTTCTCTGTGGTACCTGCAGCATCAATGATGACTTTAAGCGCAGTGGTGTTATCTATCTAAACATACCTTTTTGATTTTTTTTCGCAAAGTGTTAGACTTTGGTCTCGTTAGACCACATTTTTCCACATGCTTCTTGAGAACTGATGTATGCTGTTGCAAAAATGTTGCTGGGCTTGAATGTTGTTCTTCATAGGAGCAGATTTCTGTTTTGCCTCCCGAACCCACAACCCAGGAAAATTCGCAATATGGGAGATGTAGTACACAGCCAATTTCTCCTGACTGATATCGTTAACAGTGAATTCCCTTTGATACTTTATAAGATTTTTGCAGATCATAATGTTTAAAGTAAAAAGCAACCAAGTAAATGTGAGGAAAGTTCTATTTAAACATCTGCTCTTTACTGGCTTTTAGAGTCACTTTAACTGGTGGCAGGTTTGTACTGACTACAATTTAACTCAGATTTTAATGTGTTTTAATGTCAATTTTAAACAGAAGTACATCCACAGCTATAAAAGGGTGTGGACGCCTGAGGTTTTCAGATTTTACCCTCCTTAAAATATTTTATTTTGTTTTATAGTGTAAATGTGTAGATTATAGGTCACATTCTGAACTGATGTATCTTGGTCTCATTCTAACAGTGCTTTGCAGGCTTTTTATAATCATTAAATGTGTTAAAGGTAAAAGAAAAGGAAGCCTTATTATGAGAATGGAGCTGTAATTAGACCCTCTCACCACATGGGGGTGCTGTTAGACACACTGACGTGATCAACTCCTCGTGGCCTGCTTTGATACAAATACAAGGCTACAAAACATGATAAATCAGTGTACAGCCAAAGGGGAAATGATCATTTCAACCTCGTAATAAAGCACAGAACAATGTGTTGAAGAGAAGCCAAAACTTACTTTATTAGAATTTTGTGGATTTGCACAAATGTATAAAGATTATTAAAGGGAATGAAAGGAAGGAAGGTGGGTTGATGTGAAACCAGAGAAAGCTGACCTGTGATGATAGCAAGTCTGGTGATCTCAGAAGGCGTGGTGGTTGTGAATCACACTCATTAAATCCTGACTCACCATGGAGCATTCATTGCTTGGGCTTCAAGGCGACAGTCCATGAAAATGTACCAAAAAAAAGGTGTTAAATTCATTAGTGAAGCAACCAACAGCAGCCATCAGTGCCTCACCGAAAAGAAAAACATAGTTTAGAAACATAGCATTGCAATTATTACTGTATTCATCTGACCCAGATAGACAGGTTTGGCTAACATATGTAATGATATTCCTCCTCTTCATTGTTTTTGTGGCTTTCAGACTGGTGTGCATTAATGTAAACTGTGCAGTAATAGATCAGACGGGAATTTCAACTCTTTTACTTGTTTCTTGCATAGTGTGCTGCTTGTTTCAGCAGTGCCTGTCGGCTGTGGTTACACTGAAGGTTTTCTGTCCCTCTGATCCATTCAGAAGATTTTGGGTCAGCTGTTTACACAGACTGTGATTTAATACAGTCTGGTGTTTACAAGTGCCAAAGCACTTAATCGCAACAGGGTGATGCGCCCAGCAGATATGAATATTTCCACTTTCTCAACTCCCGTCTTATCTTTTTGCCGTGTGCTTGATCAGCTCCCTATAGATGAATCTCTGTCATCTGTTCAGCAGTTGCTGATATCATGTTGCTTTTAATTCCTAAAGAGTCTCAGAGCGAGCCAGTTCAGCCTGAAAGTTTTATTTTATTTTATTTTAGGAAAGGACGCGGACCTGTACACCCCCTTTGTACTAACTCTATGCCAAAATGAGGGAATGCAGCTAGAAATTAATCAGGTTGAATAATTTACATGGTTGAATTTTTCTTCTAATTGGTTTACGAAAAGGTTTATTCCATCCCTCAGAAAGTGACAGAAATTTTGATTTATCTGGCTTTTTTTTAATGATTGGGCTTTTAAACCGACTATAGTTAAAATACAAGGCTCTATGTAATCGTGGCAGCTGACTAGCTCCCCCTGACATGTAATTTAATAATAATGTATTTAAAATACAAACCAAGTATAGGAAAAGCAAATTCAGGGTGTTCATGTGAGTCACAACAGTTGGGCATTTACTTGAGGACTCTGGCTGGTTTCTATGTGGTCAAAGAGAGGTTAGAGGACTTGAGTTCAACATGGTGGGTGCAATTAATGATGGGCGAGATCTGACATTTTCCTAACCTTTCAAGTGGCTGTTACAATAAGTAAATAAATAAATAAACTTTCACTCTACTGTGCCGTCAAGAAAAGTTCTGGAAGTAAAGTGTGAGAGCTTAGGCGTGTTTTGAAGAACTACCTTCTATTTCTATCCCGAGCAGGGGCCAATAAAGTCATGCCTGGTAAAGTAATCTCAACGAGCCCGGAGCAGACAATATTCAGCAGAAGTATGTTCATGGAAATGAAAATGGCAGTGTACATCTTACCCTACAGCTGTCCTTTAAATGTTAATGCTCAATAAAAAATAAACAGTTGGGAAATCCTCAGTCAGTGTGGTGCGCCATTAGATCAGATCTATTATCCTCCTGAGCACAATGGCCAGTCAAACTTACTTGCATGGGAAATATGGTTTCAAATAGTTGCTGCTCTTGTGTGCAGCTTAACGAGGCTCCGAGGCTTTGCTTTCAAATAGGTTTAAATAAGCGCAAGCTCCCATTTAAAGGGAAGAGCAGGGACCGCAGGGACAACAAGTAACTAAGAGCCAGAAAGTCAGAAAACACTGACAGCAACTAACAGTTCATTCAGTGTGGGGGCTTTTCATTGCTTTTGACTTCAGCTCCTTTTGTGGTTGATGGATTTGTAAAAAAAAAAAATAAAAAAAAATGTCAGTGATGTGTGTGATGCCTAGTCGAATCAGCAGATTTCTTACATCCTTATGCTCTTTTGATTTCCAACATTAACCTGGAGGATTAAAACTTAAGTGTGCCATTTAGTGATTGAGGGGATTTTAGAGAAGAGGTATCATCATCAAACGAAATGTCACATCAATACACGGCTTGTTTTAAGGGTCAATTAAAAGTTCTGTGATTATTGTGACCTTACTTTCAGTTTCTCCTCCCAAGTTCTTTTTGATCTCCAGTTTGCACTACAATGGTGACTGAGCACCGACATGTGACTACCCCATTAGCCCCTCTTTTTACCCTTCCTTCCCCTCCTTGTTTGTAAAAATTAAACATATTTTTATTGAGATAGATATTATCTCTAAAAAGGCAGCTAGTGGACAATAGTGAGCCAGCAGACTGTGTATTCTGCACAGATGATACACTGCAAATGATGCTGTGTGTGATACACTTAGATTTAAATTAGTTTGAGATTTGACAGAGGGAAACAAAGCAGAGCAGAAAGAAAGAGGTTCAATAAAAAAACTCTTAAGTTAGCGTTTTTGTTTTTTTTAACATGCACTTTGTGATCTTTTGACAAAACAAAACTAAATGCTAATGTCTTTGAAATTGTTCTATCAGCAATTTTATTTGGATTAGCTTCCAGTCCTGATGCGAAATTACAGGCTTGGATGACAATCGTCTGATGAAGCCATTCTGATTATGAGGGACACTTAGCAGAGCAACAAAACACTTATCACAGTGTGGAGCTACTTGTGCAGAACTGCCTGACATTCGACCTGCTAACTGGATAACACGCATCACTGAATGGAAATAAAATGGCAAGGCAACGCTAAAGTGAAGAAATACTTGACAGGTCTATTGTTGGAATGTATTTAAAGGAGAAAGGAGAATTGCACCTCTTCAGCTGCCACTGCTTGACTCTGTATGGACGCATTATCAATACACTACAAGTAGTCTGCTGCTTTAAATGATTTTTTTGCACTGCAGAGTAAACAAACTTGCTCAGTAAAGTAGCAGAGCCAGCGTAAAACTTTATCAGACAGGGCTTGATTTTGCAGCCATTAAACTAGTCACTTGCTAGAACTTTCCATCAATTTTTTGCCTTGACACAGGCAAGTAGACATGATGAGATACTTCAGCTGTTTTTTGTTGTTTATATGCTAAAGTGTGAGTGACTAGGTCTACCATTTAAAGCTCTGATATTTTCAATCAAACAATCCATTTTCTTCTGCTTATGCAAAGCCGGGTTGCAGGGGGCAGCAGCCTAAGCAGTGACCCCCAGACCTTGCTCTCCCCAGCCACCTCCTCCAGGATATCTGGGGGAATTGCAAGGCCTGCCCAGGCCAGCCGAGAGATCCTTCCAGCATGTTTTGAGCCTGCTCTGGGACCTCCTTCAAGCAGGACATTCCCAGAACACCTCACACAGGAGGCGCCAAAGAGGCATCCTAGTCAGATGTCCAAATGCCCTCCTCTGGCTCCTTTCGACGAGGAGGAGCAGCGACTATGTACCGAGCCCTTCTTGAATGACTGAACTCCTCACCCTATCTGTAAGGGAGAGGCCAGCTTCCCCTTCAGAGAAAGCTAATTTCTGCCACTTGTATCCGCAATCTCGTTCTTTGGTCGACGGTAGGGAAGTAGCTCAATCGGTAAATCGACAGCGCCCAGTCTGTCTGTCAATCAAAGGTTTGGTAGATTTGGAGGTGCTGATTGTCATTCGTGCTGCTTACACCCAACTGCAAACCACTTCAGTGTGAGCTGGAAGCCACCACCTGATGAAGCCACCAGAACCACATCATATGTCCAAAAACGATTACGAACAGAATCAGTGACACTCACCAGGCACAAGTCCAACTTATTGATTTTTATCTTGGTGGTTTTTAGGGTGGTCGAAGGGAGTTTGCCCCACCAGTCTACATGTGTTTTGTGGACTGGAGAAGGCATTCGACTTTGTCCCTCAGAGTGTCCTTCGGAGGCTGTTTCAGGAGGATGGAGTGTCTGACCCATTGCTCTGAGCCATTCTGTCCCTGTACAACTATTGTAAGAGGAATTAGTATAACTAGCATATTGTAAAAATGCATTAAAAAAAGCTCCAGTATGTATAAAAACTGGGAAAAAATAGTTAATACTACTATTACTACCTCTTTAAATGACTTCCTAATTTTACAGACCTTCTAGAATACATTTCACGAAACCAATAACTGTTGAGTTAAACGTTTCCAATACCGTCTGCTTTATCCCAAGTCAGCCTTAGACAAATGTGAAGCAAAAAGTATGCCCAAATGAGCAGCTGCTTTGCTGTCCACCAGTTTTATTTCCCCTTTAAAACAACTAAAACTGTCATTAGTGCTCAGATGGCTCAGCTATGACCAAAGCAAATGTCCTGCACTCTTGGGGAACATCTGGGGAACTTTTTCCACCCAGATTCATTCTAATAAACAAGGCTACTGCAGTCCAGTAACAGTCCAACCCTAGTCTGCTCTTTAGGTACCGTTCCCTGTTCCTTTTATAAATTTTTCTTTCATTAGAACAATTGCAAGTGATACTTCGACGTGTTCAGTAAACAAAGCCTATTTTGCAAATATTTTAGCACAACTCAGTTTGCTTCTAAAACTTGCACAATTCAATCCAATATAATTCAGTTCAATTTAATTCAGTTTAGTGCAGGTTTATTCATGTAGCACTAAATCACAACAGCATTTGCCTTGAGGTGCTGTATACTGTAAAGAGAGACCCCAAGTTGTTCAGGTGAAAACTGTCAGTGGGAAAATGCTTTTTCTCCTCTGACTCACTCTCACCATGAGGTCCAAATAGATGCTGGTGCTCGTGGTGGAAGCCATCACTAGGAGTGCCTAAATCATTAGTATGATACATTCATTAAAAGAATAATGCACCAGCTTAATAACACAAAAGGTCTAAAAACATGTCAGAATTTTTATCTTAGTTAAGAAACTCTTCACAACACCCGATCAAGTCAGAAACACTCTTGAGGAGGTCGATAATAAGCATGTCTGCAGCCCAGGACTTTCTCTGCTTTGAGTTTCTCATTCAAAGGATTTTTTAAAACAATCCTCATTTCTAAAGTCATCTTCGATTGTCCAGTTAAGCCTTTTAAAATTGGGGACTGTGTCTAAAAATGTTTGAAATTCCTGAAAAGTTATTGCAATATTTCTGTCAAACAGCCTGAATTACATCTGAAAGTTTGCAGCTTCAATCATATCTTTGATGTGATTGAAGTGCAGACTTTGTTTGATTTAAAATCCACTGAGCTGGTGTGCGGACGCAAAACAACAAATAATGTGTGTGCTAAAAAACTTCAGTTGCTTATTAAAGCAAAACAAAATAAGACAAAGGTACAAGCTAATCTATAATATAATAAATACAATAAAGTAAAAATGAACATATATTTAAATAAACATAAAAAAAGAATTTAAAACAGTTTGTTAAATGTCATAAAAATTGCTTAGCTGACGACATTAAGTGGTATTTTTATATATACAAAGTATAATGGACAGAGCAGTGAAATAAAGTGACTTACAGTCTGTTAGCTGTTGTGAGAGTGCAAAGTTGAAATAAAACTGCAAACAGATAAACCTCTGCTGGACAGGTGTGTTGTAATTCAGACAGTTACTGCCGGAGGTATGAAAGACGTCCTGTCCTTGTAGCAGTGGAGATCAATAAGTCTGTTAGAGAAAGTGCCTCCTTGCATGACCAGTGTTTTTATATATTAATAAAGGCCTTCTTCATCAGGGACAAACTTCTGCACTCATGCACCAGAGTTGTCTTCTGTGATAAAAAATAAAGGTATAAACTGCCTATTGCACAGTCCCAATTATAAAATCCAGATGCAGAGATTCAAAACTTAAATTGGTCATTAAATAAGGAACAATCAGGGCACAGCCAACCACAGAACTAGTTACCAGTCAACTGTCCAGTTATTTGTTGCAGTATTTTTCGGCAAAGCTCTTTCAATTGCTTCTAGATTGCTTGATTTGAAATCTATTGCTTTGTTGTTTAGTCTGCTAACTGCTAGGATGAAGCTACATGGAAACATTAGAAAAAAAACTACTATTTTTGTCAATCTAGATATATAAGAAGCAGGGCATATAGGAAGTCTTCATAATCCCCACATGACTTGTACAAAGACTTGCATCCTGACTTATGCAGAGTTGAATAATTAAGGATGTGGTTGCCTTGAGTCTACTAAAAAGTACTTGTCTGGACTCAAAGACAGGTCTACAGTGAAATGGAAATAACTACATATCTTGAATTTTAATTGAGCTGTAGCATTTGAGCTGCTAATGTCGTGGTTACTCTGTGGTAGGAGCAGCACGTTGTAGTAATAATGCAGCCTATGTGTCCTTTAAAGGAAGAATCCCCTGATAGAAGCAAAGACTACAAGCGGGATTGGCACCTGACTATAAAAAATTCAGCGTATTAAAAACCGAAAGAAAGAAAGAAAACGAGGGAGTTCTCTGCAGGTGTATTTAAACCTGAAGGAGCTGAATTGGTGTAACGATAACTGATTATCAAGTGATGTTTGTACTCTCACTGATGGTTGAATGAACTAAATTAGGTATTGATTTCCCCAGAGCCTGGAGCCCAACAAATGTACACGTGGGAACAAGAAGATGTTGGTAGCAGTAGCTTCTCTAAAGGTAGCTTTCCTTTCCACTTCCCCTCATTTAGCTGATACTTTACTGCTGAACTGAGTTGAAGCTGTTGCGGCAAGCTATTTGAAATCCAACAAAAATATTTGTGTCAGTATGTCCCTATAATCACTTTACTGACCTGAAAAAAAAATCAATCTACTTGTGATTTGAGAAGCTGGAGAGTGAAAATAATCTGGCTCAACAACCAAGTCTGGTTGAATTTGGCCTTGATCTCATGTGATGAACACATGAAATTTGATCAAGAGCTCAAGGCAAACCCTGAATAGATGCAGTGCTAAATCTATGGCATCAAGGGTGCAGAGCACACAATTGGTGGGTCAATTGCAGCACTTACTCAAGATCCAATCATCTTCTGCCTCAGATGCCAGATCCTCCAGCTTCATGTGTGCATTCGATAGAAGTCCCAATAACAACAAATGGGAATTGGGAACCATAATAGATACCTTAAATATGTGGACAGCAGGATCCACCCTTAGAGGTTTTGTGTAATATAGGACCGGCCGCACTGATATACAAATTGAGAACAACCTCATAAAATCTAGTCCTACGATTGTACAACGCTGGAATAACGAGCGTGTTAAACAGCGTCTTCATATCCACTCCCGAGGACACTTTTTAGCTCATCTCCTCAGCCTCACTACTCCGGTGCTGAATAAATAAAAAGGGCATAACAGTGTGGAAGGAATGTCTCTGTCTAACTCTCCAACATTTATTAGATGGGTATTTTTTTTTTAAATTGAAAATCCTGTCCTTGGTGCTCATGACAATCCATGTTGTGCTTGACTTGATTTCTATATCTCCTGCCAAACATGCAGTAACACATTTAGAAAAAATAAAGCTTTTCATTGTTTTCTACCAAGAAGGAGGAGCTATGAAGGGGTTTAATGATACTAATAGTTATATAAGGCTCTAAATGAAATGTCTTGCATGTGGTTTTATAATGTGAGTCAAATCCAGTATTTAAGTCTCACATCATTTCTGGGTCCTCCGCTTCAGGTCCCAAAGTCAAACGGACACTGTGGCATTGCTGGGAGTTGAAAAACTGAGTAAATTCTTTAATTCTGTAATAAAATGATCAGCGTTGCTGCTTTACCAGGTGTAACAATAAACAATAAGCATAGTCTAAGGGACTGAGATGGTTTCACAACCTTAAAAAATAGTATGAGCTCTAAATTTCCAATAAGAACAGATAAGTTAACAGGCCGACACAAGATGATCAAAACGTCTCCAAAAAAAGAAATTACATGAAGTGATTAAGAGGCTAAGATGGACCAGGCAGTGAGGGGCTACAGAGGTGGGTGGTTCTGACTGATAGTACAGGTTAAAGGTTTAGAGATGACGGGGGGGGGATTGTGGCTCAAAGAGTTGGCAGTTCGTCTTGTAATCGGAAGGTTGCCGGTTTGAGCCCCGGCTCCGACAGTCTCGGTCGTTGTGTCCTTGGGCAAGACACCACCACCTGTTGCCTACTGGTGGTGGTCAGTGCGCCCCAGGGCAGCTGTGGCTGCAATGTAGCTTGCCATCACCAGTGTGTGAATGGGTGGATGAGTATGTATTGTAATGTAAAGTGCTTTGGGGTCCTTAGGGACTAGTAAAGCGCTATATAAATACAGACCATTTACCATGACTGAGACTGTTAGTAAAAAAAAAATCACAAAGACCAACTTAATGAAAGAAGCTAAAATGCCATAGAAGTATTGAGGCTAATGGTAATTACAGGGGGACGTAGTATAAGTCCCCCTTCTGTCAACACACGTCATTTATCAAAGTATGATAGATGGATCTGTCCAAAATCAAAGTGATCTTTATTCGTTAAGCTTCAACAAACATATAGTAAATCAAACACAGTGATGATTATGTTAGATTTACAGTAAAAAAACCCAAACAGAAATCTTACTAACCCTGCCAGACTGGCCTTGCCAGGTCTTTGGATACACTTTGGGCATTTTGGCAGGTGTCTTTAGGAAAATCTTTAATCCTTTCCTTCCATAAAAATAAATGTCCCATTTGCTACGCTGTAAGGTGGATTTCCCCCCCCACTTATTTCAGATGCAGCTCTGCTCTCCAACCAGAAAAGTCAGTCTGAAGGGACGTACCACTGGCTCTTATGTGTGGCACAGTCAAAATCTGTCTGTGTCTGAATACGAGTTGCCACATCACATTATCTATTCCAGACTGTTTTTAGACGTAACAACACAAACATGTTTTTTCTTCACTGACACTGCAGATGGTAAAAGCTGTCACACTCTACAGGATCATCGACTGCGTACACTCGCTTGTGTTGTATGTAAGCCTCAGTGTCAGGAAAATGAAACCAACATGAACGCATTTAAATGGCAGAATCTCCCCCCTGCTGGTTTCAAAGTGAGATTGCACATAAGTTTGTGAAAAATTATTCACTTGATTTTTACCTCATTAAATGCCTTCCTGATGAATTCATTATATAGCTCTCTAGTCTCACTTCTTATTAACTAACTAGATGCTCATCAAGAACATTATGGTTCCCATCAGAGTAAAAAACCCAGTCTAAAGTTTAGTATGCTTGAGAGTGGGTTTAACTTATGACTTGGAAGTTATTTTTGCCACTGCGCGAGTAGGAGCTCACTGAGAAACCAAAAGGGGGAACGGATTGACTCACTTCCCCTCTCTTACACCCCTCACTTGTCACGTCGAGTTTCAACACCAAGACGGTGATGCTTGAGGCTTCGCAGTGGGGCTTCACTGCCTAATGGTTGACATCACATCTGTTTTTCACACACAGTCTCTGTGTGGCACTCACAGCCTTTAAACAGGTCTAAGAGTTGCATAACATGCTGCACGCATCTGCAAAGATACACACTTACCCATGCCAATCCACATACTTATTTTCAATTTAACGACACAATTCATAGCCTTTGCCTTCTGTAGGTTCATTTTTCTTCATGCTTAATCAAGTTAACTGCACTGCCTGTCATGGTCCTGGGTCATGTTGACCCAGCTCTCTTAGTTCTCTTGCATTTTTGTATTTTGTTCTTTGCCTCCTAGGTTGTTCAGTTTAGTTTATTAGTATTACCATCGTGTCCTTCTTCCCCTGTGTCTCCCTCAGTATA
>VUQR01037046.1:110456-121375 GCA_015108515.1 Hemichromis elongatus
CACACTTACCCATGCCAATCCACATACTTATTTTCAATTTAACGACACAATTCATAGCCTTTGCCTTCTGTAGGTTCATTTTTCTTCATGCTTAATCAAGTTAACTGCACTGCCGCAAAAACGCACTCTGAGCTCTGATTTACATTTACATTGTAGATATTTTTTCCTCCACTCTCTTTTTACCGGGTGACGCAGGGATCACTGCTCACACTGCTGAGAAGAAAAAGAAGTGCATCTTCCTCCTCATTTAATGATTGGTGTAATTACACAGTGTCACCTTTGACCCATCCGTATCCCCCCCCCCCCTTTTTTTAATGAATTGCCTTGAATCACAACAGCTAATAAAAGCAATACATCTTCATTCTTTACAAGCCACCTTTTCCCCTCCGACAGCAAAATAAATAGGAAAGCTTTGCTGCAAACAGGAATTCATTTGCCTAGCTGACTGAACGAAATCTCTGTTGTTGCAAACAGACAAATACAGCAAAGGGTTGATTTATGGACCCTGACAAATTTAACCCACCACAGCTAGATATGTTTGAGATATAATTACACATGCACACGTGGCTGGCTCAACAATCAGTTTCTTCTGGTAGATGCAGTCAAACAATCTATGAAAAGGAGTTGCAGACTGTGCTTTTTGACCAGACTGAAGCACCAAACCACAGCAATGTTAGCCCTGCAACTTTAGTCTTATGCTTGTGTTCTTTTCAGGGTGAGTATTGGTGTGGATGGATGGTTTCTAACTAATGCCTTGTGGCTTAGAACCTGGCAGTGATAAATGGTGCTGGAGGCACTGGCTGTGGTTCCAGGATTATTATAGTACAGTTAGAGAATCGCAGGGATAAAGTGAACTGAGCTGTATTCAAGCGGCAGTTAAACTCCATGCAGTCCTTGAGGCTTGTACTAAGTCCTGTGTGATGTTACGGGCAAACATGGAAGGAAGCCAGGTTATGTCCACATGACTGATTGGTAGTAGGATTCCTGCTCTGTCAGCCAAAGGCAGTTTTATCATCATTAGAGCTCAGAGTGTGTTATGATGCCAGAAGTGACTGACCCAAGTGTCACCAACAGAGTTTTAAGTGCCTTTAAGTGGATAAGACAAAAGGAGTGTTTTACGGTTAAGATTAAGTTTAACACAGAATAAGTCAAAGGCGACTGTGAAGCACTGGCAAGATCCCTCGTTTTTCGTGTTGCCAAAGAGTCAGGATGCAAATAACCTTGCACTGTCTCTTCTTTTTATTTTTGGCTCATTATCCTGACTTGCCTGTCTTAGGATTTGTAACCTTAAGTAGTCCAATTAGATGAGGATCCTTTTGTTGCAATTCCCATAAACTTGTATTCCTTGCAGCTTCTTACACTGTGCCCCGGAGAAATAGGGAACGATATCAGCAAAGTAGTAAATGTCATGCGAGGGATATCCTTCGAGGAATCAGTTTAAATCCTGGTGTAGTATGTGAAGACTTGATGACCTTCCCCATGAACATTACCAGGACAGAATCTTGCACCACCCCACAAACTGAGATAGTGGATATTTACCCGCAATTTGAGCCCGTGAACTCCCTTTTCTTGGACTGTAACTCTGTTCCCACCAAGCTTCTTCACTTTGCCAGTATTATCACTTTGTATCTCTGCCTTTGGACAGAAGTGAGCTTCACTGACTTGACGACTTGACTCCTTTTTGTTTTAGACAAGGTTGCAGACATTGAATAGATCTGCTCTTTCTTTTTATAACTCCAAATAAATAATGGCGAGGGGATGAAAGTATCTTTACCTGCCCGGCTACTTTGACAGAATTTCACAACCTATATAGTGTATATGTAAAAATAATCTAATCATAAATTGGCATTTAAATGCAGGACTGAATAGTTCATCTACCACTGTGTCTAGCATACAGCTTGCCCACAAGATAAGCCACGCTGCATATATTCATTCATCTGACCTTATGTTGTGACAGCCAAAGGTTTCTGTACTGCTACATACAGTATTGCAGTGTCACTTTACTGGTAAAACATGTGCATACTGTATAATGACCCCTGAGACTGAGCACAAAGGGCAACACATATATTCTTTTTAAAGGAAATAAGTGAGAGAGACTCTTACACATCAGAGAAAATGGACAGTCCAGAAAAAATGATGAAATTTACAACAAAGTGGAAGAAAATATAAAACAGGAGAAATAATGTGAGTCTTTGAAGACAATGGAATCATTCTCATTGGATTTGGTTCTGTGACACAGGAGGCTGCTTTGTTGATTATCATCATTTCTTTGGCTTAATTATACTCTAAACAGCACCGACATATGTGGTGTTTTATATTTTAGTCCTCTCGTATTTTCTGAACATATTCAAATTTGCTGCCATGAAGCAGGTCTGCACATTGTGCAAATTGAGCCAAACTGTGATCTGCATTAAAATACTTCATTTTGTAGGTGCTTTTAATTCAGAGCCAGGTGTAATTTGTTCCCAAGAACTGTTGACAGTCCTCTGCAGATTAAGCTATTTTTTTATTTTGTCTGAAAATAGCAGCGGACTGCAGCAACAGCAGAAAACGGCTACACTTTACTCACACTAACACTTAATTTAACCAGTAAGTCAAATTCATCTCAGTCCCTGATGGTGCATACAGTATGTGCTGATCTTGTACATTCAAATTAATAGAATCATTTATTAGTGGTGTCTTGGAGTCTTTAGCAATCTCTTAACAATCGCATAAAAGTAGACGCATGCAAGTAGTTACTTTTATGCATATATATTTTTTTCGATGTCCAGTGAGGGCTCTTGCAACAGTATGAACTGCAGGGTTGCTTTGTCCACTGCAAAGGACGATTTATAACCAGGTAGAAGGTGAGATTAAGCTGTGGATCAGGCTTCATTCATAATGCATTTATAAGGATGCCGATGCACATGAGCAACGAGGGCAAAACTGTATAAGCACTGCTTTATCTATAACAAATGGACTGACAAGAAGTGATGTGGTCCAGCAATTTTTTGTCACGAGAAAACGTAAAAAAAACCCCTCTGGCTTTAGACATGCCAGGGGAAACCTGGAAGAAGGATGGTGCAGATTCCAGAGGCTTAGATATCACGCCTGATATGTAGACTTTCTCCTTCTCCTCCACTATCGATCTGAAACATGCTCCATTACCTAACTGGCCAACAGAAAAGTGTTTTAAAAAAAGGCAACAAATGTCACATTTAGGACTTTTTTCGTCACTGCTTCCCATTCTTGTGGTCCGACATCTCGGATGTGGTGATCCGGTTCAGTGTCCTAAATTAAAGTGAGCCAGACAGTGTGCCGAGAACCCCGGGGTTCCTCTGACATGTTGTGTAAGTAGCCAACCCCTTTGATGGATGACTCTTATTTTCTTGTCAGGCTCACGCTACTTTTATGTTTATCTTGATATCTTGTTGATGGGCTTTCATTCAAAAAGTACAGACCGGACAGGACAGGACAGGAAGTAAGGGAGAGCAGGAAAAAAGAGAGACAGTCACCTCACGAGAGAGACAAACACGAAGCAGGTAGACACTGGAGAATGTGAAATACCTACAGTGCTTAGATTCGACAAAGGGCTCTCTTTCGCAGCACCAGTGTGGTGCCAGTGTCTTCAAAAGGCTCCACAACTACACCTCAGAATTCACCCAGTTTTCCTACTGACCTTCATTTGACTTGCATAGTATTCTTTTCGCCATTGCTGGAATACCCACAGGCGAGAAATGTAAATGCCTTTCCCGCTATGTAGTCATTACTGGTTCACATTTGGCCAGCGTACGCAGTCTCATTTTCTCCAAATAATTCCAGAGTATTGCTTTGGCCCAGTCTGGTGGTTAGTTACTTGATGAGCAGCACTCCACTACATCACCCAGGGGAAATTTAACCACATCACACCCATTTCCAAGGCCTAACATCAACTGACCCCAGAGATATCTTGAGCATCCTCGTGAGCACTTTTAAACACTCGGTGTGCACATATGAAATCGCTGGCTTACAGCACATGTGTTGTACTATAAGCCTAAAGGGGAAGAGTGTTTGAGAAATTTCAATAAAAATGAGCCTTGAATGGACCATTTAACATTATTATTGTACATCAATCTAACAACCTAACACTTTGGGGGTTTTTCTCAACTTTGGTACAGTAAGTACATTTAGTTCATACAGTGATTACTTTGTATTTTTTCTTGCACCACGCTGCTATCGCTTCATTCAGGAAAGCTCCAATGCTGTTAAAACTTGTGTGACTTGATGTTTAACCAAATAAATGTGAGCTACACCGAGTCCTTGGAGATGGAGATGACTGTCAGACCTCGACAGTCGTCAGACCAATTGCTTTGTTGTCTGTTATTTGGGGTCCTCATTCTGTTGTTTCGTTATCAGTGCAACATCACAGGGTCCTGCACAAATCTCATTACTGCTATCAGAACATTGCAATAACCAAATTAGGAGGCAGTGTTTTAAATAAAAAAAAACATCACTTTTTTCCCCACAGTGCTCATCATCACACAGTCTACAAAAGTCTGAACATGTTCAAAATTCACTCCTGCCGTCCTGTGTAGCTGGGAGACTCACAGGGAATTAAAATTAAAATCCAATTAAAATCCAGAGTTTTGGTTCAAGTTGAAAATATGCAGGATCCTATTATTTCAGTAACAACTCCACAACTTGCCTCCTGAAGGAGTTCATATCTGAGAACAGAACCCTGATGTCTTTGCAGTGTTTAAGGTCTTATTTGCTGTAATGTGATAAGACTTTAGTATTATTGGATGACAACACTATTCTACTACTCTGTGCAGTCAGGGATCCACATCTAATGGTAACTTGAGTAGCTTGTAAAACATTGTATGTTTAATTCAGAGAGACGAGGCTTTATTCTGGCAACCCTTCCAAACAAGCCTGTCTGTCTGTCTGTCTGTTTTTTTTAAAATAATTGTACTGTCATGATTTTTAACATTTAACATGCTCACTGAGGCCTGTAGAGTCTGACACGTAACGTTTTCTGCAACTGCTCAGAGCGTTGAACAGTTTGAGCTTGTCTCTGTTTCTGTGTTATTTCAGCACAAATTAAGCAGACGTGATATCTGAAGTTGATTCAAAGTGTTGAATTTGGATCTAAGAATTTTTAACTGTAGGCCACAATGACACCGCCCACCCCCGAAAAAAACTATCACAGAGAATGCAAAAACTTCAGCAGTGTCCAAATAGAAAATCAGGCACATTATTAAAAAGAAGAAATGCCCAAATTCTTCAAAGATAACAGAAGACAAATATGGATCATGTTAGAAATACAGCAGTATGAAAATGGTTTGCAGATTTTAAATGAAAGTGTTTTTTATTATTAAGGGAAAAAATTGATTGCCCCTAAACCTAATAACTGGTTGGGCCACCTTTAGCGGCAACAACTGCAATAAGGCGTTTGTGATAACTAGCAATGAGTCTTTTATATTTAAAGAAGAAATTCATTTGTGAACCCCAAAAAATAATAAAGTCCCAGATCTGACCCTTACAAAACTCCTTCAAAAATTAGTGTTATTAATGTTAATGAGATCATATGGGGTTACCACTTATCCCTTACAGCAGCTACCCTGAGCATATATCCTTGCTAAACTAATTCAACTTGATGCATTTATCTGTGTGTTAAGCCCAAGTAAAGAACTGTACAGAAAAGTTATTTCTCACATCTACTTCAGAGGCATGGAAAAGTGAACATCCTTTCCTTTGCCCTTTATAAAGTGGTGTTGAAACGCTACACGAGCGAGTAGTTCCTGACAAAAAGCAACTTCAGTGTGATGTACAAGGTTGCTACACACAAGAGACTGTTAGGAGCTGCATTGTGAATAAAGCTGACTTTATGTCTGATGCTTCTGTCAAAAAAAAAAGTGAAATGATGAAATCATCAAAGTTTCAAACGCAAAGAGTTGCTCCAAAATCACTATATCCACAAAGGTCACACTATACAGGATTAGTGGTTTTATACTGAGCTCACAGTCTGCTGCTCAAATCAGCACATGGCTGTAACCGGGCATCACGTCAGTTTCAGTCCCACAAGAGTTTTTCTTTTCTTCTCCAAAACAAAAATTCCTGAATCTGTAAATTCGGAGATAGACGAGTCCATCCATCCATTCATAAGTTGCATGAGAACTGGAGCCTATTCCAGCTGGCAAAAGGCAGGTTACATCCCAGCCAGTGTATTGCAGGACTAACACAGAGAGACAGACAACCATTCACACTCACATTAACGCCTATGACCACTTTAGATTTATCATTTAATCTTACTCTTGCTTGTCTTTGAATACTCTGGGGCATTACCAAAATAACTGCCAAGTGATGAGACTTTTTTCAGGAATGACTGACTTCTATTAAATTCTCTGAATTGTGTTATCATGTTGCTACCTTTTAAATATCTTTGGGTATTTATATTGTGAAATGTAATGTTAAAAGCTGTGTTGGGTGGTTGTTGGTTAGCTTCACAGCCTTTTCTATCAACCGTGAAGTGACTGTAAAAACAGCGCGAGCAGCAGAGAGAGACAAGAAAGTTTAAAAAATGTGTTTGACATGTCATTGAAATACTGACGTACTAAAACATGTCACGAAAGCATATTTTACTGCAACTGTGTAGAGTAGCACATGCAAAGTCTCCAAAAGATAGGTGTATGCATGTGAGAGAATTCATGGTCTATCAATCTCTGTTTGTGGCAGTCAGCAGAAAGACGTGTAATTCATGTCTTGAACCTGTGCAAACAAACAGGTGTGACATCTGAAACAACAGTGCTATTCTCACCCAGGCTCAGCTAGCCCTCATCCGCTAGGCAACTGGCATATAAATCCCATGAAACTGCCTTCTCCTGACATCTATGTGCTGATCAGCTGCAGGATCTATGAGCTTCACACATCAAGAGCAGCCTTCACTAACAGCCAATTCCACCTGGCGAAGGATGCATTTCAAGGGCAGTGGGGCTCTGATGGGAGCTAGGTGTTGAATCAGACTGTCACTCCGATTTTTTTTTATTTTGTAATGACCTTAATAGCTAACTTGGCAGAGGCATCTTTTGTTTTGCTCACTTCAATATATGTTCCTTTAGCTGTTGTTCAGCCATTATTCAGTTTCTTCAGCACAGAGCGGCTTGGGCTCCATGACCTCCTTCTTTCCTATCCAAGGAGTTTCTTTTCTACAGATCTTTTTTTCTATCAGATAAGAAATACTAGTCAAGTGAGAGCGGAGCACAGCTACAGCTCCTACACTATTTCCGCTTTTCTTGTAGCACTTAGTAAGTCAGCCCTCGATCGCTTGGAGCGTTTCAGAATGCTGCTGCCAGACTGCGCACAAGGTCAAACAAACAGTCTCATATCACCCTCTGTTTATGTCTTCTCTTTGGCTCCCTGTCGTCCTCTGCTTTATAATTCTTAACCTTACATGCAGAGGACTGCATGGTCAGACTTCTGAGGCGGATCTTCTCTACCATCACTTTTCAGCTCACCCACTGGGGTCAAATACATTATATTAACCATATATTCCACGTACCTACCTAAGGACCTGGGGGTATTGAGCGTTTGAGGCTGTAAGACTTTGCCAGCACTCCTAAGTTTCATCAGTTCGATGTATTCTTTCAAAAATTATCTGAAGACGTGTGCTTGTCAGATTACACAAGTGGAAATATGCATGAACTAGTTCTATTTATTTACAGTACTCTGCATATTTAAGCTTTGACTTCTTTTGAGTTCTGTGTAGAGGTCTTTTTAATCAATAGAGCATTGGGTTGTTGGCTAAAAGACAAATATGCTCTATCTATAATATGTACATACAATATACTGCTCAAAAAACAAGACGTGAAAAAATGAATCGGCAGGCTAGTCGATTAAACTGAAATTGTCTTTGCAGTGACTCTACATGGTACTTAGTGGTTTGTATGGCTCCTGCATGCTTCCATGCGTGCCTGATGTTGAGGCATGCGCCTTATGAGATCTTGGCATCACTGATCTCCTGGACAATCTGAGTTGTAACCTGCAGCGTCCGATGGACAAAAACATAACTACCCTAAGGTGTTCTGTTGGATTTAGGCCAGGTGACCTGGGGCTGGTATCAATTCCTTAATCCTCCAGAATCTGCCCGCATAATCTTACCACATAACGTACATTGTAACGTACCAGGAGGAACCCACTGCACCAGCGTAAAGTCTGACAATGGATTTGGATGCCTAATCTAGTCCCACCTAGTCAGGGAGCCTGTAGAGGTCTGTGTGTCCATCTATGGTCATGTCAAAGACTGTGCTGGCAGACACAGTAAACCTTCTGGTACTTATTGATGAGCCATCCTGGAGGAGATGGGCTATCTGTGCAACCTCTGTTGAGTCTAGCAGTATATTTCTTAAGGAGACAGCATTGTCCTGTCTCATTAGCTATTTAACAAAATGTGGCAAAAGCCGTGTGTCAAAATCAGAAGAAATAACCTTTTACAGTAGCATTCGTTCTCTTATTTATTTTCAGTATAACAGTGTAGCCTAACAAAGAGCACAATGAGCTGGAAAGATGGATTAACTCCCTGGACAGACAACATGCCCATCATATGACTAACAAAGGTAGACAGACCTTTGGGTAATTTCAAGACTGTCTTAAGTCATCTTGTTAGAAAAATGAAGCAGAATGTGTAAAAGGGATCTGAAGAGGGTAACATGCAGACTTCATGTAGGAATAATACATAGGAGCTGCTGAGACAAGAGCCCCACACTGTGTGGTATTCTCTGTTAGACCTTGCCCTTAAAGCTGCTGCAATGTGCAAGTTCTGTAATTCTCCTTAATTTAAAGTCCATATATTTTTGTGCTTTTAATTCCATGTAATGTAATGGATCTTTGGCATATGAAAACACCATGACCTTGACTCTCTTGCCAATTGTGGCCTTCAATGACTTATTTGAGAGTAAAAGGACTCCATTAAACTCATGCATCACCTGTCAGACTCACAGAGGGGGGTTTGTGAAGCAGTCTAGATGAGTAACACACTCTTCTATTCTCTAAAGATGCACACTGACAGTGTAGCTCCACCTCGTCCTTTCTGTGACAGAACATATTTCGGCTCAATACTGGCATTTATAAGCATTGCTGGGTCCAACAGCCAGCTCTCTGTTGATGTTTAATTACTCCAAATGCACCTGAACAAAGAGAAGGTTCAGAAGTAATGTAAAAAAATGCGTTGATGACTAAAGCTGTGACTGGTGTTAGGTTAGGTGTTCCTGAATTAGATGATAGAGAAATAAAATAAAGCATTCTTGACTGCATTGTGAAAACAATGAATGACCCTTTAAAATAATGATCGAGCTGAATATTTTGGGTATTCGTACACAAAAATCTTTAACTCTCTTTGAAACAGTTTCTGTAGATTTCCAGGGCAGTTTGGTTGCTTCTGCTTTTGTGTATTTTAGTTCAAAGTTAGTTTAGGAATTTGTTCAATTAAAACAAAAGAAAAGAAATTAACATTTTCTGGGCCATGAGTTGAAGCGTTCAACATTTTTACCTGTTTTTTTAAACAGAATTTATACTCCAAAACCTAGTCTTAATATTTTATTTATGTTATTTAAATGTTCTTAATATTTTATGTAACTGGAATAAAAGCTTTGCCTCCATTTCTGTTCATTATTTAGGATTATAGTTAGCTGTGTCACCATTTTTTGTACACTATTGGTTATTTTGTTTTATATGATGCTACTGTTTGTTTACCAGTGAATAATTTCCTTTGGGACAGGTTGGAGTAAAATCACAACTCTAATGTGGTTGTGTTTGAAATATTGGAAAGAAAATACTTAAAGAAGGAGCTAAGCCTGTTTCATTCTTTATTTCTTTGCCTATCAACCTTCCAGACTTTGAAAATGATCAGTATGCCTGGAAAGAGTGCACATACTGTTTGTTCATTCTTACTTTGTTTCTTTCTTTTGTTAAGGTGACTGAAAGGAGCCCTGGGTGAAAACTCTAATCCTTTGCATCAAAAGGAGTCAAAGAGCTAAGGTGATTGGAATATTTCCATGTTGGAGGGTGCTAACTTGTAGGCCACAGGGTAGACCCCCCAAAAGAATGAGGAGTTACACATCACAGCCATCCTGGAACCACCTTGAGATGCAGCACTGGCAGCTCGAGCGTGCCTGGGGAGAAGGATATGCTTTAACTATGTTTATGACCAGCTCAGTGATCCATGCCAACAATATGGATTATAATCTCAAAATACTGTATCTTCTCATTAAGACGGACTATTAACACAGACTAGTAAACACACAGCAAACCTGTAGGCAGGTAGAAGTCTAACATAGGAGGGTTTGTTAGTTTCGTAGCCTCAAGGCAAATCATACTTAAAATAGCATGTGTAGTATAACTGTACTGGCTTGGAAAGACTGAATAGATAACCCATTGAGAGTAGGTAAAACTGGGGGTCATCAGGGGAAAGCAACCTTTTGTAATCCACTACTGGGTTAATGCACAACACCCAGACATCCTCTCTTTCTTTTACTTGCTTACATTATGTTCACAGCATCAGTGCAAGGCCTCAAAGTTTCTCTCAAGGCAAAAAAAGGAAGCAGAGACCAATAGCATTGTCCTTTAACAAAATCCACCAAAATATTGTGCAGTCTCAACAAATAATCATCTCCCTGTACAGGTGTGATTGCGGTCTTCTGAGCTTTTGCTGCTTTAAGCTGCTGCCAATATTCTGTCTATCAAAACCAGCACATGGGATTCCCTGCAGTTATTGCAGCACACGCCCCTGTGGCCAAGGTAATGCCATCCAGAGCAAGAAGCTGGTTAGATATCATATTTCTAAGATTTTCAGGGCCAAGTACAATAACCTCAGTTTTATCTGAATTAAGCAGCAGAAAGTTAGAGGCCATCCAGGACTTTATGTCTTTAAGATATTCTTGCAGTTTAACTATTTGCTGTGTGTTATC
>VUQR01037053.1:2694-23549 GCA_015108515.1 Hemichromis elongatus
TGTGGGTGTGTGTGTGTGTGTGTGTGTGTGTGTGTGTGTGTGTGTGTGTGTGTGTGTGTGTGTGTGTGTGTGTGTGTGTGTGTGTGTGTGTGCGTGTGCGTGTTCAGCAACCGTGTCCACTTTTGAACCTCAGTCTTGACCATGTCAACTGTCCTTCTGCTAAGAATCTGCTATGAATTCATTTTTTATTGGGAAGCTGCCTTCACACTCTTTTTTGGATTCTACCAAGTTTAATAAATGATTGGGGGGGACAGCTTCCCATCAGTTTCAAACCAAACACAGCGGGAGGGAGCAGTGCATTCGTTACACAAAGATATGTGACATCAATCTGTGGCGCCAGCACGCACGGGGTCCAGTCACATATACTCACGCAAGCCCCCAGGCACAAAAGATACACTAACAGCAGAGATAGACGTGCCATCACGTGCACACAGCTTGATGGACAGGGACCATCATGAGCCTTAACAACTGATAGTCTGTGTCGTCTCGCACATCAATCATGCTCTATCACTGGACAGTCACTTAGGCCAATCATCCATCACTGGGCTGACCTCACAAAATCAAAACTGTGATGCTGCTTAGCATCTAATAGCTTCTTAAAAGCACTAATAATAGGTATGAGATCTTAATGTGCAGAAGTGACAGCACGTTTCATTATAAAACACGTAGGATGGTCTCATTAGTCTACTATGAAGGAACAGGAAATAGGTCATTTCTTACTCAGTGCAGCTGAGGGAGGAATGATACTCTATGACTGGAGTGATGAGGAATGAGACTGGACATGAATCACATGTGCTGATCTTTCTAAATGCAACTTTAACCTTTATGAGGTTTTCACTGTCACTTTTTATCAATCAGCAACTCACAAAATTGAGCAGTTGGTCATCATTCTTGCAATAAGGACAGATGACAGAAAGCCGACATACACGATCGTGTTGTGCTGGTGTTCAGCACCATGGACAGCACCGAGAATGTTACAGGAACTAAAGACAGCTCACAGCTTCAACTCTTGGATTTTCAAAATAAACTGTTATAGTTAACATTAACGGAAACAGGCATTTGAAATGGGCATCCCCCACATGTGCCAGTGTCTCACTCTCCACTACATCGCTGCTCTTATTCTTCACGCGTGCAAGTATTACTTCCCATCATGCACCACTCTGCCTGTATATGTGCATATCACATAATATCTTCAGAAATCCAATTATCCAAAGGTCAAGTGAGCAGCCAAGCCCCACTGTGCTGCTCACTACTGCAAAATGCCAGCACCAGTCTGCCAATACTTGCATAAATGAAAAGTAGAGCGATCTCATGACACTGTTGGACACTCCTGTCTCCCAGGCTATTCCTTTTAAAGGAAAGGAAGAGAGTCCGGTGATGGGCTGGGGCAAGGGCCCACAAAGGCGAATCCCTCTCATGGAGTAAATAGTAGCTGAGTGGCCAGGAAAGGTAGGACTGGTGCTTTTGATGCAGTCTTCAAGAAGCATCCTAGCAACAGCACCCATCCTCACACGCAGTCTATCAGGCAGGTCTGTGCAGACCTGCCAACTCACCTAACCCCTCCAATCACTTTAAATGAATAATTAGTCACATAATCACAGTCAATAGCCCCCCTAGTGCTGCTTATAATAATCGCTGTCTCTACTTCACCTGCTCTTCCTCCAGTCTCTTAATTGATTAACTATGTTTGCCCTGGTAATAGGTTGCTTATTAAGTGCCACCTGTGGGACTGCCAGGTCAGATGGTGACAGAAGGTTAGGAGGATGGTGTTACAATAACAGTAATTAGAATGCAAACTTTGTTAGCGCAGAAACATCCTGCAGACATTATATTTTTCTCACCAGGTGGCAGGTGAGAACACTGATCCCGGGCCTCCAGGTGAAGGAGAGCAGGCCAGAGAAGCAGATTGTTGGTTTGGCCATGAGCCAACATAAGCATATTGGAGGAAAATCACTGACCTTTTCTCACTGACTAGGCTAGGGGTTTCTTCTTCTGTAGCTGTGAGTTTTGAGATAATGTTTTAGCTCAGGGGTGGCCATGAAATGTGTGCCCTTACCTCTTCCCATTGGTGAATGTAGCGTATTAATCTGGAGAGCCTCAACAGCCTCAGGAGACTCAGGATCTTGGTAAAGCGGACAATCCTCAGGGCCCGAGCAGTCTTGTACACCTCTGAGTCGATCCCCTTCTCTACTATGAGGAATATGTAATCCACTGGGATGGAGGAGATAAAGTCTACAATGAACCAAGTTTTTAAGTACTTTTTCTTAATGGTTTTAGGGTCCAAAATGATGTCTGAGTTGTCCTCAATGATGATTCCAGTGCGAAAATTGAGCACAAGGTCCATGAGGAAGAAGGTATCGGAGACCACGTTGAAGATGATCCAGGGTGTCGTGGTCTCGTCCTTGAAGAAGGTGATGCCCACGGGGATAATGATCAGGTTGCCCACCATGAAAAGCAGCATTGTAAAATCCCAGTAGAACCTATCAGCCGTGTGTGTGAAGTGGAAGAGGTTGTGTGTGCATGACAGTGCATTTGCATGGGTGTGTGCACAGAGTACATGAGGGAAAAAGAGGGGAAAGGGGAAGAAAAGACAAAAATAGAGTCAGATGAGAAGAGGGATTTGCTGTGGAAACGCAATAGGCACAAGAGACTACCTGGCTCAAAATGGAAAAGTGTAAACAAAGTGCAGCCAAAGTGGTATTTTTTTGCCCAAGCATAAGCATACAGAAATAAAAAATAAAACTTACTTTTTCTGAGACTGACATGAATTATAATCAGCGTTAAACTGATAACTTTACACATTTTAGATTTTTGTAACACAGCAAAAGGAATCTAATGATTATCACTGCTCGTGTGAGTAAGGACATGTAGCAGAGCTGCTTTTGCTGCAATAACTCAAAAATTTAAATGCAAATGTTTAAATGATGGGTTAAACCATGGAAGACCCTTTCATTTTTATTTCTAAACCACTGGGTTTATTTTGGCTTTGCCTCTTCATTGTTTAGGGTCCTCCCAACGCTTATGCATCTGCATGTATAAAAATAAGTATTAGGGAATATAAAGGACCAGAAAATTCCTTTTAATTTCTTTCTCTTGTTCAGACCTCATTAAAAACCGTATATATATGAATATAAGCTGAATTTGAAAATGTTTTCAATTTACTTTAATTTAATAACACAGATCCATACATTTAGGATTTGAGTGAGCCAGTGTACAGGAAGAGGCCTATTATTAAGATCAGCAAGTAGATATTGAATGTATTCCCTCCGGCTTTACATCTGGAGTCTGTGAGACTGCAAACAGAAGGATTTTCTTACTATTTTTATTATTTTCTATTTCTGAATGATCTGTTTAAACCCATGATTGTATTCTCTTGTCACAAAACGGGAGAAAGTCGCGCAGAGACTGTGTTAAATGTGTTTATGAGCTCTCCCGGGCCCCACTAACAGAAAATGAAGGGTCGTTTATACGAAGTTCTCAACAATATTGCAGTATTGATATCAAGAGGACGACAGTCTCACTTACTTACTACTAGTGCTGATGTGACAGGCTGGTAAATGGGACAGAGAGTAAAGTGTTGAGGTTTGATCCCGTCACAGGAAGCTCTGCAGGACAGGTGCAGCGCTGAGTCATTACACTGCGACTTATGCAACAGGAACTGACTCCCCCACCACACGACAACAACAATAACCACCCCGATGATGATATTTGAAGCAACTTTGTTGCTTTAAGATGCATTAATTAGCATAAGAATCAGGGGAGGGCCGCTAGCTTCTCGCGGAGTGGGAGTCTGCGAGCTAAACAAAGGTCTACAAAGTAGCCTGTCGTCAAATTGCATCTCTGCTGCTGAAGTTAAGTCTCACGATTGGTGTCCTGCTACGGTGTTACGTGATACGAAAGGGCCAAGCGTGGATGATGAGTGATGGGGGTCTAAACGTAGCGCTCACACGCGCGAGCCGACTCCAAATGAGATAGGAGCTGTCCATTCCCCTGTGGTGCTGAAACCAACCCATCCAGCCCCAGTGTCAAAACTGCTGGTTTTCTGACCCAAATTCAATCAGGCGACTCATACGTTTAGAATAAAACGCTGAAAGGCAAGCCTCAATCACGAGGAGCCCTGTTCTCTGGTGCTTCCCCCCAAATATTTGAATGACAAAATAGCTGCTGAATCTCCAGCTGGGTCGTCGGCGTTCGAGCCGCGATATAAAAGAGCGCATCCGTCATTATAATGCACAATCCGGGGAGTCGTACAGGCGGATGTGTCTCCAGTGAGCATGCTTGAGGTTTCCGCACACTTGGCTCAAGGTGACATTCCATTACTGAGTGCATCGCATACACACACACGCAGACACACACACACACACACACTCATATATACATCCTGTCAGCAAGTGTTTTGTGGTAGAGCCTACACTACACACCTTATCCGGATCCTCAAAGAAATAATGGCATTTTAAATGAAGGCAGCTTCAGAGCGCTATCCTCTTTGTTAAATGAGATCGCACTGCAACGAAAAGTCGAGGTGTATTAGCAGGCCTAGCTTGTTGAGCACCCCAGACATGCTACAGTGTGGACTATAATGGGTTTGTTTACAACCTTGAAAGGACACTCTTCGCTAAAGTCGATTTGCCTGACAACAGGTTGTTTGGGGGGGGGGATTACAGGCAGTCCAATGCAATGCATCGTTTTAAATCTCTGCGGGTTCAGTCATGAGGGACTACATGAAAAACCAGCAGCCGGTAGCCCCGAAAATTAAAGGCATGTGTTTCCAAGGAGTCCCAGTGGTTAGGCTACTCACTGCAAAGTAAGTTGAAGATGACAATGAGGACCCTTACGAGACCCTCATTTAACCAGTCGCACCCGCAGCTCTTACCTGAAATCGCTGTAAGGGTGGATAATCCAATTTCCAGCTGATTTTACCCTCTCCTGCTCTCTCTCCACTGCTTTTTGACTACCATACATGCGCAAGGAGAATTTGTTAACTCCAGGCTGCAGCATACTGCTAAACTGCCGCTGCATGAAGCTGGCTTGGCTTCCCCGAGGTTCTGCATCTTCGGCGGGCACAATTGCCGGGCCATCCTCCGGCTTCTGGAAAGTGACAGAGTTTCTCGGCTGCTGGGTCTGAGTCTGAGCCGGGCCGTGAAGCGAGGATGAGGCTTTCCGGCTTGGTGCGTTAGAGAAGGACACCTTGGAGTCCTTTTTCTCGGGGACTCCGCTGGACACGGGGGTGGCGCCGGGGTTTGCGCTTTCTCCTCCGTGCCCTCCGGTCAGGGACCCGCCTGGCGTGATCGAGCCATCCATGCTGGCGGTGGTCGAGTTACAGGCTCCTCGCTTGGCGCTCCCCCCGTCTTCGGCTCTTCCCGATCCCCCGGTCTGCTTCTCCGTTTTGGAGATGATTGAGCGCAGGCTCCCGGTACCCGAGTCCCTCCTGCATTCTCCGTTTTTGTTGCATTTCATGCTGGAAATTGGAACGACGCCGTTGCAACCATCACCCGCTGTCGCGTTTAAAACCTCTACAGCGACCGCTGATTCCGACGCCTCCGCCCCAGAAGCTCTGCAGGTCTCGCTGCGTTGGGCAGCATCGCCCGGAGAGGGTGTCTCGGTAGCTCTGGAGGCAGCAGTGGGCCGTGGGGCGGCAGGAGCGTCCTCTGTGTGCGTAAGGCAGGGTTCCTTGTTGGAGTTTCTCCTGGAAGCCAAGGACGAGGCTCCCCCTCCTGGCGTAAAGTTCTTCATCCTGATACTGCCGCCTCCTCCTCCGCCTCCGCCGCTGCCGCTCCCCCCAGCTCGGCGCAACCGCGGATGCTGAAACTTGGACTCCTCTTCTCCGTCCTCGGTCTCGTCCATCACGACGTTGCTGGGCACACCGGAGAGGTTAGCGCTCGCTGCCCCGTGAGATCCAGAGTCCAGACAGTTCTGCCCGCTGTTGCTTCTCGTGCATTTGGATGAGACAGCCTTGGCTGTGCTGATGTGGCTGCATCCAGTGCCGCCCTCCGCCTTCTTTTTCATGGTGGCAGCAGACGCCGGCGAAACCTCATTCCTGTCCATGACATTGAGCATATCAAATTTTGCCTCCAATTATCTTTGAAGAAAGCCAATCAGAGATAGAGCGAGGATGGAGAGGAGAAGAAGGGAGAGAGAGAGGGAGAAAGGGGGGGGGGGGATGGACGTGACTTATTTGCAAACTACTGCACTTATATTTTCACCAGTCATTGTGTCAGAAATGATTAAGCATCAAATTAATTGGGTTCTTTGCGTCAAATGTCATTACACCATTAGCCTGTGCTCTTCTAAATTCAGTTCAGCTTGCATCCAGCTGAGGCCTCTCAGTCATTACCTTAAACATGAATTAAGCGTCATGTTTAAATGTTTAAAAAAATACCTGACATGCCGCTAATTACTGATTTTTTTCTAAATGTCAATGCAAACTGAAATTAATTCGTGTGTTCTGTAAGACGTTGACAATGACATTCTTCCTTGAAGCATGCTGGTGCCTAAGCTGGTGTTTAGCACCCTCTAGCGGCAAAATTTGTTTTATGATTCTTGCTCTACAGCTGAGTCTAAAAATATCCAAAATATGAATGGGTCCAGTATAAAGTTTCTTACATTCAAAGTGTACAATCCATCCATTCTCTTCTGCCATAGTGCAAGAGGCAGGCTACACCCTGAACAGGTTACCAGCCTGTCACAGAGCTAACACAGAGAGAAGACAACCATTGGCACTCATATTCAAACCTATTTAGAATCACCAGTTAAACCAACCCCACTAACTGAATGTCTATGGACTGTGGGAGGAAGCAAGGCTACCCAGTGAGAACCCGCGTAGACATGGGGGAAACTCAATACAGAAAACCTCTGGCCACATGGTGATTTAAAACCCAGGACTTTATAGCTGTGAGGCAACAGTGATGACCACTGCCAAGTATACAGGTCAAAAACTTCTGTTCTGTTGTTGTCCACATTTGGCCTTTTTTGTTTGTTTGATTTTAAATGCTTATTCTTATATGAAAAGGAAATACCAAGGAATAATCAATTAGTTATTCTTGTCCTCCTCGAACAGATGACCCACAAAAACAGAACAACTTAACACTCAGAAGTGGAGTCAGCTACTGCATAATCTGACAGAGACTACCTGTGACAAAGGTCGGCAAGAGCACACAGCAGATGTCATGTACTGCAACTACTGTGTTGTGGTTTCACCTGCAAAGTATGAGCACAACACCAGCTGCTTCCACATAGTGAACAAGTAAATGAATATCCACTGGCATCACCAGGTTCCAGACTACCAGATAGTCTGAACACACATGTAACACCAGCCAAAGCCACAGAGGTAAAGTATCATCTCTACAGATTTAGGCCAAGATAATCGAGTGTTCTGCCACCAGAGGAGAGATAAAGTAGCTAGCCTCTTTTCTTTGTTCTAGTTTTGGTTGGGTGAAATTTTGGTCATATTTATTAAAAAAATGGCTGTGGCGCTTTACAGAATCTGGCATTAACACAAGAATATACAGTAACTAATCCCACTTAGCAGATCTGTTCTGTGACATCTCAGAAATCTCCTATTTTTTGGCATCAGTGCTGGGAAATCATCTGTCTCCCCCTGTGTTGTCTTTCTCCCTGTCTCCCTCTTTCTGTCGTCCTCCCTTTGCATCATTAGTCAAAACTGTGCAGCTGCAGTGAGGTTTGGTTTAATTTCCTGGTAGTGGTGATGTAGTGGTCTGACATTCTCAAATAGTTTTCAGCAAATTCCAGACCAAAGGGATGCAGGAAAATAAATCAAGGTAGCAGAAAACAAACTCTCAAGAAGTAGGTAGGTAATGTGAGTGGCCCAGAAACATGTTAGTGAACACAAGAGCAGAAAGCACTTTATAAAGGTTTATCCATTAATCAAACCACATGTGTTAGCCTATATTGGGAAGACTAAGTGATGACCTTATTTGTGTGGCCCATAAGGTAAGCACACTAAAAACTAAAGAGGAATCACTTCATCTTTAACTCTTCCCAAAAGTTCTAAGGCTTAGTTATACAAAATCTCTCCACTACAGCAGTTCTGTCAAGCTCATGTAAATAAGTCACCAAAAGCTTCCTGTAATTGCGCTGACGTGCTGCCACCTCATTTCTTTGTACCAACAACTCGGAGTCCTTCAGCAATCTTATATTACCTTCTTATTTGAATCTAAAAGCCTCACAGGACACTGCAGTGACTCAGACGCCACCTGCTTGTTAATGGTTGCTTAATTCAATGGGAGCGTCTGATGTCTTGCTCACACATTCAGAGAAATCCAAGAATGGCATGTTTCTTTCAGGGAAGTAGTTCAAGGCTTGAAGGTTTTATTAGTGTAGATTTAGGTTTTATTCAACACCAGGCCTCAAATGCACTTGTAATGTTGCAAATTATCCATCAGAGTCATCTTCATGCTCTTGATTTTGCCTTCACGGTCACTCATGACATGTATAAATACACTCATCAGCTAATTGATTAGGGTTAGGTTACACCTGCACAAGTCCTCCTTAACATAAATATTGAATCAACCAATCACATGGCAGCAACTCAGGCTTGTAGACATGGTTAGGACGACCTGCTGAAGTTCAAACTGAGCATCAGAACAGGCAAGAAAGGTGATTTAAGTATTTCTAAAGGTGGCATGGTTGTTGGTGTCAGATGGACTGCTCTGAGTATTTCAGAAAATGCTTATCTGCTGAGATTTTCTCACACAACCATATTGTGGGTTTACAGAGAATGGCCCGAAAAAGAGAAAATATCCAGTGAGCATTAATTTTCTGGGCGATGTCAGAGGAGAATGGCCAGAATGCTTTGGGCTGATAGGAAGGCTACAGTAATTCAATGTAATAATAAAGATGGGTTGGTGGCTGATTCTTAGTGCTTTATTGAATGCTTGTTCTTTGATGCTGTCAGCTCGTTTTCCCAGCTGCTCATGCTTTGCTCTCCGGGTGCCAAGGTGCTATCCAAGGTGCTAAATGGTGGAAGCATGATTAGAACACGGGCACCACCTGCTTAGCCAGCCTTCCCTGGCACTGTCCCCCGAACCCACTGCACCACCCATCCCGTGCAGCTGAGCAGCAGACCACATCCCGCCACACTCAAATAACCACTTGTTAAAACCAGGCTATGCAGAATAGCAAACGTTGAGGCAGAAAAGCTACAGCCACAGAAGACCACACTGTCACTCCTGTGAGCTAAGAAGCAGGAGCTACAATTAATATATGCTCAACAAAATTGGTAAAATTGGTAAAATTAAGTTTGAGAAAGTGATTCCTGGTCTGACGAGTCTCAATTTCTGCTGCAACATCCAAATATTAGTCAGAATTTGTTATAAACAATAAGAAATCATGGATTCATTGTGCTTCAGTCTACTGTGGGGGATATTTTCTTGGAACAATCTGGTACCGTATACCAAATGGGCTTTTTTTTAACGGAGTATTGTTGCTGACCATGTCCTTTACTTTATCACGAGTGTACCCTCTTCTGATGGCCGCTTCCAGCAGGACAACGCACCATGTCACAAAGATCGTATCATCTTAAAATGGTTTCTTGAACATGAAATTGAGTCCACAGTACTCAAATGTCCTCCACAGTCACCAGATCTGAGTCCTGTAGAACACCTGTGAGACTCACAGTTGACAAATCTGGAGCAGCTGCGTGATGCTATCATGTCAGTATGGAACAAAATCTGAGGACCATTTCCAGCACCTTCTAATCTCTGCCACCAATAATTAAGGCAGCCCTAGGTAGTTGTGCCTAATAAAGTTTCCTTTGATTGTTTATCATAACCAAAATGTTTTGACTTGTGCTGTACTGCAGAGAGTGACATATAGTTTAGAATTTGTTGCATCATCATATCAAGTTTCTTTAAACCATTGATCAGTTTCTATTAAGCCACACATCATCTACACTAGATTCAGCGCTGTATAACAATCACATATAAGGTTAGATACTGCACATGGCTGAAAACGAGCATTGCTGCAGCAAACAAGATGCTGATTCACAACCATCACTTTACTACATGAACAAAAACAGGTTTCAAGACATTGTTTGATCCAAAACTTTCAAATCTCACATGGTGAGAAAACACTTTAACATCACCCATTAAAGAAATTGAACCTCAAAAAACTTCATCCTGAAAAAGGGTGTGAGGGAATTTACTTTATTTTCCTAAACCTATAGTTTAATGTATACTGTATAGTTGAACCTCAGAGTAGTTTGTCTCATATTTCTTTACAACGTCAGCAAAAACCTTTTAAATTTATTTTTAATCACTTTATTGTGACTGTACAAAAATTCAGTAAATAAAATAATAAACACTTGTTTTCGTGAAACACATTTGGCCAGTTACACCAAGGTAAGATGATCTCATTGCTGTTTGCCTTTTTTTTTTTTTTTTTTTTTTTTTTGGGGGGTAAAAAAAAAAAATTTTTTTTTTTTTTTTTTACTGTCAGCTAAGAAAGACAGATTGTGGGACTGTAAGAGTGGTGTGTGTGTGTGTGTGTGTGTTTCTGCGTATGTATGAATGTGGTTTGTGCATTTGTGCGTTATGTGTGTGTTAAATGGGACCTAGGCCACAGCAGCGTGGAGGACTGAAGTCCCCGTGTATTCTAGCTCAGAGATCACAGAACTTATGAAAGACTGCTCTTTGATCATTTCCATTTCTAAAATAATTTGCTTTGAACATTTCAAGTCACTTGTGCTTTTATTTATGGAGCCTGTAGACAATCAAGGAGTTGAAAATAATTAGGCTCACGCGCACATGAGTGTGGACACGTATTCCCTTTCAATCAGTTAAAACCAGCTCTGTTAATTAAAGTTCTAAGCTGTGACTCTGCCCAAATAATTTTCTTGTAAGCTACTGCATTCCTTAGATCTGTTGTCAGTAGTGGATATTTTCTTTTTGGTTGTTCCTTTCTATTTTTTTTTCTCACAGAAATCCCACTGACCCATATAGTTGATCTCATTCTTGAAACATATAATATAGATTCCAAGTTAAGAGAATAGGGGCTCTATTATTAGTCCCATTTGAGGTGCGCAGCCTCCATCTAGGTACTGCTGTGTATTTCTGAATTCCCTGAGTGAAGGCATTACCATCTCATTTGGGTGAGGGTAAGATTACCTCATGCAACCGAGCTGTTTTATCACAGAATATCTAGGGGAGCTGAGCTATAGCTGCTGACTGTTTATTCAGGAAGCTGAAGGAAGAGACATTCCAGACACATTTCACGAATATCACACATGACAACTTGTGATGCCACCTTACTGATGTTTCCCATGAAAGGTCTCTCACTAACAACAACATCCTATTGATCTTCAGCACCATTTTAACAACCTCCTCTCACCCTCTCACACATACACACCTGAGTGGGTATGGATTGAAAATGTTAGCGGTTGGCGGCTAACTTTGCCAACACATCCTTTGGTACGTTTGTCAATTAAGCCCAGTCATTGTAGGAGTGGCCCAAGAGCAGTCCCGGGCAGGGAGAGAGTGATGAAAATCAAAGGTGTAAATAACGGCTCATTCCGTGGTGCAGAATTAATATGCAGCACTTACATTTTTGTCCTTATTAAAAGGATGAGAAATCAAAACAAGAAATAAACTTCTTGGATTAAAATTCTGCTTTTAATTGGATAGATGAAAGGAGCAATTAGTTGCAGTTGAGTTATGTTTTTTTTCCCCAAGTCAGCTCATCTTAATTTATTTAAAAAAGGGAAATAGTAATAATGCATTCATCCAATTCTTTCATATTTATTTCTCATTTTTATACAATACCACTGCAATTCATTCAACAGTTAATAACTTAAATTTTTCTGTTAATTTTTTAATGTTTGAGGTCAAAGTTCAGTCAAGTTGTTTCATGAGACTATATTCTCTTAAAATATTTTTTTCAATGACCCTTTTTACTGAACAACACCCATCTGGCCTTGTCAACAAAACAATACCTAACATATTTGACACAAACTTTATAACAGTTTTGCTTCAAATTTTAGTTATACTACATAAACTGGTAATTGTGCATGCACTTCCTGTTTTTCACACGAAGGTAAATCTTCCTGTTGTTACTGAAGCCCATTCAATCATACTACAGAAGTTGGACCTACAGGTGGGATTACTTTATTACATTTTAGCTTTTGCCAACCCAGATTGCAGGTCATTAGGCACATCTGAGGAAAATCTGACCAGAAGGTTGACTGTTTGACTGCGTTCAAAACTGTAACCGTGTGGTAATATTTTTACAAACATTTCAGCAGGTATGAGAACATTTTTAATTAACATATATTGCGTTCAGTGATTAGTTCTCTTATGAGAGCCAGTAGGAGGAGTTTAAGTTACTAGCAAATTCACTGCACTATGCCACTCACGGTTTATTTCGTATTTATGCTCGTGACGGCTACATAGAGAGATGTAAAGCATCAGAATTGGATCTGCAATTGTGTTTATTGTCATTGTAAGAACGTACAGTGAACTTAATGTTGCTCTTTGTTGCCGGCATAAAACACAAGATGTTAACAAAAACATAATGCAACAGAATGTGGAATAAATAAAAAAGTAAAAATTGTTAACACCGTAACTTTACGGTCAACGTGGAAGCTCCAGTTTATGGTGCTACTGTTGCATTATACTGAGTGGCTTTTCAAATATTTAATCTCTGTATTAAAATGGGATGAGTGAAATGCACTTTTGAGTGTAAAGCAGTACAACTGAAATGCACGTAAGGCTACAGCCTGCTAAGCTGCCATTAATACCCATGAATATAATAAAAATAATAAAATAAAACATTAGCATCAAAACACTGAATTATATCCTTGCTGCCAGTAGATTTAAATTTAAGGCCATCCTATTAGACTAAAATATAGTTAGGTTGTTAGCATAACATTTTACCCCAGTGTAAACAATAAATTCCTAAATAAGTAGGCCAATTTATTGTTTGAGTTTATTTTGCTTCTTTGAAATATTACCCCAAAAACCCCCAAACTACAGGTTAATGAGAAGTTCTAATTTCTCAAAGATAGGAGAGATAAACACCCACCACTTATTAGTTCCTCTCTGTCTATTTCTTCTTTGCTGGTTCTACATTTGTAGGCATGAGATGCTCTTTTTGTAAATATACAATTTCAACCGAGTGATGCGGGTGCTGTTGTAACGTTAAAGGATATGTTTCCTGTTGTGGAAAATGGGTGAGATGACTGGTAGTGTCGTTCCGTTATTGCACCGACCTTACTCATCAATCAGAAATCAAAGCTTTGACAGTTGCCAACATTAAAGGGCTGCTTCTGGCATGTCTTGTGCCAAGAGGCTTCTTTATGCTGAGCATATTAATATACTGTAGGTCATGAGCGGGCTCATCTGCTGATCATGTACGAGAAGATGGATACTCTCGAGCCACACCAGGCGCAGATCCAGCCAATATTCTTGCTGGAATATAAACTCATCCAATACAAGTGCACTAGCTGGCTACTGAAATGACTGAAGTATTATGACACAGTTTTTTAATCAACCAGGAATTTAAAGTAGAGCTCATGAAAGTAAAAAGCAAACCTGAGTTTAACTGAAAGATCCATCGCTCCAAAAAATAAATGCAATTCTTTCATCTGTTTGTAGAAAAAAAAGTGATTCAGGGGTACAAGCTGTTCTTATAGTAAGTATATTCTTAGTTGCATGTAGTGTACAGGCCATAAGCTCATATTTCATGCATCCACATTTAGGTATTGATGCTGTTTGGGATTTTGACTTGGACAAGCTAACTGTTTATCTGCACATCCAACAGAAGTTGAACTGACTCTTTTTAGCGTTAAAATAGTGTCTTTGAAATCTCAAGGAGTTAACAGTGAAGCTAATAGTTACTCTTTAAATTACTGCTTCAGCCACACATTTATAATCATTAAGGCTAATGTAACTTTTGCCCAATTTTACTTAATTATTACCTGTAATTATTTTTGTTGACTTTCAAGTAACTGCTCATCATTTTTAATTTTAGTCCAGTTTGGTGTAAGTTGAGACATTAGATGTAAAAACATTTAACTCTTAGATTTTAGCAGACAAGTTGGCAGGCTTTGAGATTTAAAGTGTGTGTATTATTAGAATTTATATTGACATATTATTACTTCTACAACGAGCCTGTCTGTTTCTAGGCAAACAGAAAAGCCAAAGCCCATTCATCGTTCTGAAACCGTGTGCACAACTTCTACCGCTGACTGCTGCTTCACAAAATCACCAGCGACGAGTGCTGTTGTGCAAAGGGGCGGTGTCTCTGAAAATTGAGATGGATGGTTTACAAAAAATATGTGAAACATAACATGCATGTTTCATGATGTCAGTGACAAGACATTCTGAGTTGGCAGCATGTCTCCTGCAATGTAGTTTATGCCTTTACCAGAGTATCTTAATTCCTGTGCAGAGACTGTGATTTAGTCTTTTTTGTGTGTACTGGGACATGTTTATGGGCTAATAGGCCTTTGTTAGTAGTACTCTATTTATTTAATACAATTGTAGTGTGAACAGAAGGAATAATAAACAGGCTGACTAAACATACGATTCTTCTTTTGGGCTGAGAAAACCCTGTGTAAGGACACAAAAGGGGGACGTTTCCACAGCGGAAAGTAAATTCTTTTGAAGTGGAACTAATCATCTGAGGGATGGTTTTCGTTGTCCTAACAACGCAGCTGAATTGGAATGAGCCTTCTTTTTTGTGGAAGATATGTTTTCTTTTTTTCATTCAGAACTGATGATGATAGCAGTTTCACGCCCTGTCCACCCACATTGTCCGTCCAAACTTCTTTGCAGATAAGTCTTTACTTGGAGACGCCGAACACACGGCGGGTGACTCTTGGACTGTGACGTCAGCCTCACTCCTGTGTCTCCCGGTCTTTCTCTTTTTTAAATACCATTAGAATGAAAAGGGAATCTCACAGCAAATCCTTGCCTATAACAATTCTTTCATAGTGCAAATGGAGCAAGACTCAAAACTACCCCCGTAATATATCTGCTTATATATTATGATATGGATAATATTATGCAGTTTTCTTTAGGTTAAGGTTATTTAAGTCAGGTTTAATCAAAATAAACACTTATATTTTATGGCAATACAAAAATATGAAGTTAAGAAAATTAATTAGAGTTAAATTTCTTTTTTTTTCTTCTTGTTTTGTGGTATTGGAGGCTCTTTTTAAGATGAGAAAAAGTAGTTCAGGCATCTTGTTGAAGTTTTGTGTGTGAATATTTTGAATGGTGTCTTAAAAGCTACAATTAAAGATCTTTACTCAGAAGTTTCTTTTTTATTTACATTTCTGTAATGACAGCAAAGTCTGAAATAGTGGATTGCATGTGAAATAATTGCAATAAAGATTTTGATTATTTGTTGTTTTTGCTTATTTTATGAATTAAACTTGGCTTAAGGTAAAAATAAAAACATTTCCTATATCGCTATGATTAAAAAACAAGACAAGAGAGCAGAGAAACTTAAATCAACGACCTGGTTACATTTGTATGCTTTGTTCTCTGAAAGTCAATCAACTGATACAGGTCTTAATTAAATCTGTACAGAGCAAATAAAATTATCTCTTTACAAAGGCTTTGATAGACATTTATGACAAATACTGCGAACTGCTATTCCTGTAACTGTCCATTCTCCTCATTCTATTAGGTAGTAAAAGGTTGCATTAGAGTAAGCATAAGCGAATATTCTCACTAAGGATAGCACATGTCCTTTACAAACTAAGTAAGTGATTATTGACTGGAAAGATGAGATCTGGCAATGATTCACTCGGACATTTCTTTTGTCTAAAGCTGGAGGGGTGTAGCTGTGTTTTTCAGCTTGTGTCTACTGTCTCCTCATTCGCGTTCCAGGAACTGAAAAAGGTAACTTTGGCCTTCTGACCTCAGACTGAGAACTGTAAATCTTTCTTCCTCACACAAGCTGTATTGCTTTGCCTCTGCTGAGTTGTAAACTATTGGCCTTTCTGCTAGTCCTATAGCCATTCAGCCGTTTTATTGTCTCAGTAGGGATAGTGAGTTCAGGCAGTAGACATCGACCAAAACAGAGGTGAACTGTTTGAGGAAGCATCTCGGTGCTGCGCTAACTTATCAGTCAGACCTGTCGAGTTTGAGGGGGAACAAAGCAAACACAGACTCGTAGATTTCAGTATATAGTAGACAAAGTAATAAACAAAAGCTCCTGTTATGTTTGTTGCATATTAAAATAGCGATGAGATGAGAATTTTATGAAAAATCTGCACGATTAAAGATTTTGACTGAATTAAAACATCAATTATCTGTAAAATGTGAATGGACCACAAATTAAGATTTAACAGTCATCAGATGTCTTTGCCAGGCCCCAGAACTTATGTCTTATTTTTAACATTTAGACTTTTTCAAACCTTCCCTACTGCGTTTTCATGTTGATTTCAAACCATCCCTACTGTGTTTTATTTCATGTTGATTATATGCAAACTTTTTGATGGTGATTTAAATCTACATTATTTAAAACTTTCTCCATGGATGATTTATTGATTGCAATGTTGCACTTTACAAAGAAGAACATCCAAAGAACAACTGGAGCCCGATTTAAATCACAGTATGTTGTAAAATTGTTAAAAATGTAATAAATCAAACTGCTTTTCATTACTCCAAAAAAGCAGCCTGTTGGCGGTAAAGCCATGAATGTAGCCACAGATTTGGCAAACAAATTAAACCCAGTGTGAGTGTGTGTTGATAACTGCAGTGAAGTATTTGTATTAGTGAGAAGCAGGTGGCAGCCAAATGAGCAAAGTTGTTCTCAGTAAAAAACTATTTCAAGCTCAGCACAGATTTGCACTGAGAAATCATAAATCTACATGATGTTCAGTTAATGCCAGCTAGTCACACACCAATTAATGCGAATTTAGGTGGCTTTTACAAGATTTGGCAGCGATGTGATGTCACACAGGGGTGGATCCCTGGTTGCAGTGACAAGAGAAGACAACTCTTTCTTCCATAGGAACACAGAAACAGCAGGATGAGTCGTGATTCTTTTCTATAAAGGGTGAAACAAATTTTCAGAAGATGAATCATTTTTGTCTCCTCACTGTTTGCCTGCTGTATGCTGCATATTCTCTGCTAAAGCCTCACCAGCACACACTAGTACTGACTGGAGCAGGTTAAGGCAGGACACAGTAGATAAGCACGTGACACACTTGAATGTAGGCCATTTTTAGTTCTTGTTGGGTAGAAGAGAAATTCAGCTCTTTAGAGGATACAAACTTAGAATCCTCAAGGAGCCTCATTTCTTCTTCTTCCAGCTAGAAATTGGCTCTTTTTAATGCAACTGAAAGCTCACTGTTTTACAGGCACGAATAAAGAAGCTGATGTCCTAGAAATTCAAATGTTGTTTGTGATTGCCGTGTCCAGGAATACATTTTCTTGTCAGAGTGATTGATCGGTAATATTATAGTATCTTCGTATCCTCCAACTGTCCATTGGCTTGCTGGTATTTTTGTCATTTTTACATGCCATGCGGTAACTGGTTGCCATTGTCATCACGGCAGACTGGGAGCCGGGGAGAGGACGCCAGTGCTGTGCCAGTTGGCGC
This sequence comes from Hemichromis elongatus, assembly GCA_015108515.1. Classification (NCBI taxonomy): domain Eukaryota; kingdom Metazoa; phylum Chordata; class Actinopteri; order Cichliformes; family Cichlidae; genus Hemichromis; species Hemichromis elongatus. The sequence continues at coordinate 20,266 of VUQR01037053.1, forward strand.
AAATAGTGAAAACACAAGGCAGACACAGCACAATTCTAATTTTCATCGTTCCAGACACGAAGGTCACTGCTTTGGCGGCTGTAGTTTTGTTAGTCAATGATTGAGTCCACGTACTTTGTATGTATGTGTAAATTTAACTAATTTATTACTGTACACATTATAAAAGTGTTGATTTCCTTCTCAATAAAAAAAAGAGGTCAGGTTATTCATGCACAGTTATGTAACACAGGGTGATTTAGGACCTCTCTAGTGATCAACTACAATAGCACAAGTCTATTAATAGGGCACAATGGTAAATAGATAATTACAAATCTTGTAGTATACATTTATTTTTCTGAATTATATAACACCATGTGTAAAGAAAGATTGTTTGTTCACAAGAGGCTCATCATGATTGTTATTTAATGAGTTAACTCTCATGCCCCAGTTCTGTTAAAGAAAAAAAAAATCAAAGAAATGCAGCTATCTTCGTTGCTCTGCTGCACACAACACAGGAAAAATGTGTGTACCTTAGGTTATTGTATGGCTTTATCAGTTTTCATGTAGCTCTTAAGCCTGTAGATATATTCTCCTGGTGGTGCTTTGCTTTGCACACAATAGTTCTGCAAATATCAGGGGCCAAGTCATTATCTTCTGCTCAGCAGGTCACATTATTGGAGTGTTGAACTAATGATATGTAATGAGCTCTCTGTGACACATGTCTAGCCACCCTTACTATCGTGGGGCCCATTAATAGATAACAGCATCGTAATTAGCTTCGTTGGGAAGCTAAACCTAAGCTTATAAATATATCAAACAATAGTTAAGTTGTGTTACTGCAATGTATACACTTCTTATATATTGTGCTCTTGCGTGTATAGTGTTTTGATGAAAGTATTGTGTACATCGGCACAGCTAAAAATTGCTTAAGTACTATCAAAGCACTGATACTGTGTACTGTATAGTATACACAATACTGACAAGTGCGTTTTCAAAGTGTGGACATGTATAATTGTCTACAACTGCTTTTCCTTTTTAAACAAACAATAATCTATGGCTAACAGAGCGTCGAATCATTATTGTCAGTGTTTTCACCGTGCTCAGTAAATTGAAAGCCCGGGACACAAATACATGGCTGTCTTAAAAATTTATATTGGAAATGGTTTTGATGTTGTACCCCACTGCAAACACTTTCAGCCTTCTGCAGGTCTCCTAGCAACAGCAAACAAAGGCAGGACCCATCTCAAGTTTCCCGTGGAGCGGCCAGTCCGGCGTGCCTTTGATCTTGACTGGGAAAATAGCTGAGTGGGCACTACTCGCATTTGTCTTTCATTTACTCCAGCACCCCCACCCCCTCCCAAAATGTTCACTCAAACAGCCAAATCTTTATCTGTCCGCAGCAACCAATACCCCTCTTGGATAATCAACCATAGCAAGAGAAGTCATTGATGCACTGTTTAGTCAAAATTGGACGTTTTTGTTTTGGAGCACAGCTGCTGCAGCTATCATTTGTGGTTCCATTGCAAGAAAACAAAAGTGTAAATCCTGATGGTTTAATCCAAGATGGTTTAACCCTTGTCTCCACTGTGTCAAAAGTGTCAAAAAAAGACTTACCTCAGAATTTATGAACCTATGCCCTTGTACTTTTGAACGAAGCCGTTTATCTTCCATTGTAAGCAAATACAAGTGAAACCCAAGATTGCTTAAACCAAGATAGTTTAGCCTTTTTTGCAGTGTGTAAAAAAAGACTCAGAATTTATCGGTCCATGTCCTTGGACTTTGAGACAAGGAACACATGAAGCATCTAAAACATTTCGCAAATGTTTTCAACTTTATAAACCCAAAGCATTTGTTTTTCATAAAAGTCCCAATACCAACAGTTCCTAAGCGACCAATGAGTTATGTGGATTTTGCAAGTCTCTGGGCTGACACAGTGCAGGAGAGTGCTCCCATTCAATTTCAACATTAAAAGTCTAGGCTGCACATGGGAAAGTGTAATAATGCTTTCGAAGTAAGTCTTTGGAATCAAAAATAAATAACTCCTTCATGCTATGCATAAACATGACCAAGTAAATGCAACACATCTTAAGGCTATTTAATGTTATCTTATTCTGCTCTGCTTTCATCCAAAACAGCTCAGACAGCTCGAGAGATTAAACAAATTGAAGTGTTACACACTGTTTTGGTGTAATTTACTGTAATTGATGTTTCTATCCAGTGCCGAGGCCTTCTAAAGCAATTGCTTGTGTTTGTAGGAAGGCATACAACCCAGTGGGGTGTATTGACTGAGGCTGTTGACTAATACTGCTATATTGGCATGTTTTAATGCTCTCCCATTGTTTGACTAACAGACTCAGCTGTAAAGTTAAAGCACACCTTGCACACTGCAAAAAAAAAGGGAAAAAAGGATATCAGAGTATGTCTTATCACTTCTTTTTATCTGAGATGACATGGAAACAAACAAAAAAAATCTTCTTTTGGTACGTTAATAGGTTAGCATAGTTTTTCTATCCTGATTCTAAAATCCTAGTTATAATATATGTTTAAAGTGTATTTTAGAGACAAAATACTAACATTTTTGCTATAAAAGTGCTGTAAGGGTTTTTGTTAAAAATAAAAGCCAAAACATTATTTGCTAACATACCTTTTGTGATTTCATCTTTCTTCGATACTCCTGGGTGCTCCCATTGCCATATTTGCCATAGTTTTGAATGCTAGCTTCAGGTATATTTACACTAACATTGTCAGCCCGAACAAAAAGGCTTCTGGCCTTACTGTTTGATATAGTTTTTCTTCCTCTGGAGCAATTTCCACAACCAAACTTCTGTTTCCTGTTTGAACATTCACTTGTCTACACACAATACGGATAGAGATCATTTCTGAAACTGTGGTAACTCTGTCAGACAGTATTTCAGTTTTAAAACACAGCTTTAAAATGAAAGCATATTACTGTGAATATAGACTTCCATAACCCATAAACTCCTCTGTTCTTGATTATGTGATTGTTGCTTATCACAATTGGAAGAAAGGAATCACAAGGAAATAATGTATTTTATCCTTTAAATGCAAAAATCTTGTCGAAGAATAAAGTGTCCAGATCTCCATCTCCAGTGACACCTGGAGATCGCACTCGCATATGTGGTCTGTAATATATATCTATATATATATATCTACATATATATATATATATATATATATGTATATATATAGATAGATATATATAGATATATATATATATATATATATATGTATGTATATATATATATAGATATATATAGATATAGATATAGATATATATATATATG